>SBJP01000146.1:0-25134 GCA_014805705.1 Cucumispora dikerogammari | reverse complement strand
AACGAAGAAATACGTATTATTTACGATAGACAGTAATAAACAAATAAAAAATAAACTAAAGAGCGTTTTTTTATAAAAAATATATATTTTTAGATACAATCACATAGATATTAATACAGAGTTTTGCGTCTTAGAAACACCTGTAGCTAAAAACGGCTATAAATCGTTCGGTTGCGTGTGGTGACTCAATGTTCCTAGTTGATATTTGGTTAAATGATATATACATAATCAAGTTATCAGAAGGGCTTTTGCTTAATTGAATTATAGAGGGTGTGTAAAACGCATTTGGTTTTTAAATATAGTTTTTTGGGGCGTGAAGCGCAGTTGAAAGAATTTTAATTCGGAATACCTATAAGAGTATATTATTGAAATTAGGATGCTTTTTTCTCTAGACTAATAAAGTCTATTTTTCCTCTAGATCAATCAAGTCTATTCTTCCCCTAGACCAATCAAGTCTATTCTTTCTCTTAGACTAATCAAGTCTATTTTCTTCTTCTTAAAATATCAAGTATATTTTGTTATTTTTAAAATATCAAGTCTATTTTGTTCTCCTTAAAATATCAAGTCTATTTTATTCTTTTTAAAATATCAAGCCTTTTTGTTCTCTTTAAAACATTAAGTCTATTCTGTTTCACTTAAAATATTAAGCTTATTTTCTTATTCATAAAACACCAAGCTTATTTTCGCACTCATATACATCAAGTCTATTTTTATCCCCATGATATATTACGCTTATTTTTTTTTATCGTTAACTTATCGTGTTGTTTTTTTACTCACCATATTAATTATTTTATTTTTTTCAAATAAAACGCCCTGTTTTTATTTATGATATTATATTTTAAAACTTTTGCGAAAGTAAATGATCTTCCCCTAAAGAAGTTGGTTATTTTAATACTGCCTGCTTAAAAAAATTTTTTTAGATAGATAATTTAATTAATTTTAAAACCTTTTAGAAATATTCTCTCAGCTATTGTCTTTAAACATACACTATTGTAAGAATAAATCAAACGTTCCTCTAAACACGTCTTTTAAATTTTTATTTGCAATTTTAATTTTGTACAATACGACTCGATTGCTTGTGTATTATTGAGGGTTTGCGTGTTACAAAAATAGAGAATATTTTACATTTCATGTGTCACTCTTAAGCACCGATAATCTTGTATGTATCGCTCTGGTCGCTGTAAATAATAGTGCTCGGGCGACAAACAAGTGAATATGCGATGATAGAGTCGTGTCAGATATATTTTTCAACATCATTAGATAGATTTTTTGTCGTGCTGGAAGATATGCTTGCAATTAAACATTATATTTTATTGTCTGTTGCTATTTCTCGGTAGTTTTTATGTTTTTGACAAAAAAACAAACCTCAATATGACATATTACTTTGGGGCCGACAGTCGAATCGGAAAAAATCGGTTGTATCTTAAACAAATAATCTTTAATTCAAATATTGTTTTTTGAATAGTGTTTTTGTTCACAGTTACTTCCCTTAGTGTTTTTATCTGATTAGAGAGACCTAGCACTTCGTTTAAAAATAATTCGAAGAATTTTTTGTATAGTTAGAGAAAACATCGAAAAAAACGAAGCTTTTGTTATAGAAAGACTTTTCTTATATTAAACACAGTTTCTATTCATGCATTTATTTACATACTCGCCCGTGTGTCTTTTATATTCAACGAAACGCAATTCTACTCTACACAAATCACAAAAAGAAGTTGCTTTTAAAACATGTTTGTCTTAAAAAAAGCGAATTGGTTTATACTGTTTTGGTTTAATAAAGGTTCGAATATATCAGCCTCAAAGTGGTGTCTCGCTATGGACGCAGTTTTTGTCGTCACTTATAAAATTATTATATTTTTTATTTATTTATTTTATCGAAATTGTTCTTTATATTACAAAAGTAGCAATTCTATTTTTTCCTAGAGTTTATCAAGTCTTCTTTACACTCTGGAAACTATCAAGTCTATTTTTTTTCTTCAGAATTTATCAATTCTATTTTCCCCTTCTTTTTCTTAGTTATTATCAAGTCTATTTTTTCTTCAGAAGTTATCAAGTCTATTTTTCCCTTCTTTTTCTTAGTTTATTATCAAGTCTATTTTTTTTCTTCAGAGGAAAAAATAGACTTAATTCTAAGTATAAGTATCCTTGCTTGTTAAGTGGTATTTGGTCACAGATATTAGTTTTTTTTTAAAAAATATTTTTCACTGCAATACTCGAGTATTTTTGAAAACATTTATAAAAAACTGCAGGTTTTCCGTCAAAGAAATTTTTTCTAAACCTTGTTAAAAAAAATATATTGCTTTTTAACTTCAAATATTGAGATCGTTTATGTTTTTTATAAACATTTATATTGTTTCAAAGCCGAATAATACTGATTAAAAACTAAATATTTTGACGATATGGTGATTTTACTGCTTTCAATGAGAGTTTTTTATTTTAAAAAGATTATTATAATCATAACGTCGAACGTTCTTCTTTCGACTGCTTGCAAATAGAAACAAGAACGTTTGACTATAAATTACAGCTCTTTTATTTTTTTACTCAAGTGTAGATGAAAGTAGAAAAAAAATTGTTTTTTTAGAAAGTCTATAGTTAAACTTTTTTCTGTAAAGGAATTTTTAAATGTTAATTTATTATATAAAAAAACAACTAAGAGCCATCGGGTGCATTTTTGAAAAAAAAAATTTTCTATGTATTTTTGCACTATTGCGCTTTGTATACAAAAACCGTCTATGAAAAACTATATTCTTTTTTAACTAATCAATTATTTTATTAGACGCCCAAGTAAGATTTATTTGATAACTCTATTTAGAGATTGCTAATGAATCTATGTTTATAGTGATAAAACTTGAAAACAGAATAAATGAATACTGTGTCTCAATTTTTTTTTAAAATATTTAAACATAATCTTCGTTAATAAACTTTAAGTAAAGAGAAAAATGTATAACTATCAGCTTGCAAAAAAAACGAATTTTTTTTTACCTTCTCTATAGACATAAATAAAAAAAATTCTTTTTGCTCTATATTAAATCGATTCAGTTTTATCTACAGGCGAAAACATCATGCGTTATGTGAGATAAAAGTTTTTATTAATTGTAAACTGTATTTTATTTGTCCAAAAGCGCTATATTATAATTGACCGCACTTATTTTCTACTGTTTTTAACAGAATTAAAAAATCACACAGGTTGTTCTTTGTCAGCTTAGCTATATTAGATATAGTAATACTTGAGTTAGGGCAAAAATCAAATTGAAAAAAAAACGACTCCAGCCCTGTCGCATATGACTTAATTAAGAAAAATACAATGAAAAAAAATCGACCCCTACTCGATTATAAAAAAAAGTGACTTAGAATCGTCAGATAAATGTGTTTATTATAATAAACTAATGATAAATAAGAAAAACAAACACGAATCGAATATAACCATAAAACAGCACGGCATGTTGCTTATTTAAACAAGTACGTTTATTAATTTGTTTCGTTTCTTAGTTCGTCTGTGTTTCTTTTATTTTATTTTCGTTTGTTTTCTGATTCATTTCGGTCGTGGATAATTTAGCATTTTCGTTTCGCGCATATATCGATCTTTTATTTTTATATCGCATCTACGATAGCTAATTTCGTTAGCTGTATTCAAACGTTATTTGTTTTCTCTGTTTGTTTCGTTTGTTATTCATCCGGCAGTTAGTTTTCTCATTTATTTTCGTCAGCTATTCTTCTCAGCTAGTTTATTCGTTAGTTCGCTTCTTTTGATATATAAAAAAATTGGATATTTGTAGAATTGTTTTCTTAATTAAAATATTTTATCAATAAAAACTTTTCAAAAATGCTTGGCTATCCTTTCATTAGACGCGCTTGGTTCAGTCGTTATCAATATGTGGAAAACGCACTTACATTACGAAGAAGTCAAATAGATGCATGAGAGATGTGTGCTATTTATTTTATTTATTAAAACCTCTTTTTTTTTTATTCGAGTAGAGGCCAATTTTTTTTCTAGACGCGTTTTGTTTCGACTTGTCATGGTTAATTTGAAAACGAACCTTTATCGATTTAAAAAGATATATTATAGCTAGTGTCTGATAAGGCCTTTTGTGGCGAATATTTTTCAGTTACTTTCTTATAAATGCGATAATTTGAATTTTTCAAAAAACAATAATATAAGTACTAAAATCGATTTTTTTGTACTATTTGCTAGTATAATAGTTAAGAACTGTATTCGGAGAACTTATTCAGAGCAGATCTTGTCACCGTATTTGGTTCCGATCGATTGATTTTTTTATACACGAGAAAAATATCTGCGTGTAATTTAAATCTTATGAAAGAAAAACATTTCGAACTACTTTTTGATTTATTATAACTCAGAAAAAATGTTTAAAAAAATAAACTATATCTACATTTTCTCCTTTAAATGCACTTCATCATTATATAGCATTCCTAATTAATTTAAATATTTTTTTATTAAAAAAACATATTGTTTATTTATAGGAATTTTTCTGAATATAGATATTTTTTAACGAATATTCAGATTATAGACCTCCAAAGCTTTTTATTCAAAATATAAACCCTTGTTTTTTATTCAAAATATAAACTCTTGAGTTATAAATAGCCTAAGAATAGCTTGGTGTGTTAAAGATTGAAGCAAAGGCTTCAATTTTTTTAATATACAAAAGATGATAAATTTTTTTAAAAAAATAGAAAAAACGTTTTAAGCAGGAGATAAATTAAAAGAATTGTGTGGTTCATTACAAAATCAAAATGATTAATCAATTAACTGTCAAATAAAATATTTGTCTAAAGACTGTTGCTAATAAACAACTTATTAATATGTTCGAAGATAAAAATTAAGAAACGAGTAGATCAGAACACATTCAATTATTAGAGTCAGAAAAAAGTGATAAGTTAAATTAATTTTTGTATTTTTTTAAAAAAAGTTTATCTATATTTTTACGATATCAAAAAACCGAAGTCTATATTTTATATAAAAAACCGAGGTTTTTTTTTGAATAATCCTTTTAAAAAGGTCGTTTCTTTAAATTTTTTCTTATTTATAATATTGTATCTAAATAATATTCTTCTATATTTAAATAAAATTTTGATTTACTCGGTGGAAGCATACTTTCAACAAAATAAAATAAATTTATTGTTTAACAATATACAAAAATTAAAAATCGTTTTATTACTTGTTTTTTATTTTTAAAACTAAAACAAAACCGAGTTTATTAAAACCTTCGATTAAAAAAAATCTAAGGACGATTTATTCTTGTTAAATTAAAACATCATTTTATTTCTGTCTGTGTTACTTGACTCATTGCATTTCCGATACAATTATCAGGTGCTATTTTCCATTGCCTACAAAATGATATATTACGACTGTTTTCACTTTTCTAAAAGAGTAGAGAAGTTGAGAATAAGCGAATAAGACACATAAACGTTGTTTCTAAGTTATTTTTTTAAAGAACTTTTCTATTTTTATAAAATATAAATTGAAATGTCATAGTAAAACAACACACATCGTCTCTCAACATTTTGGTAAAAATTAGCAAAAAAACATTGAAAATAACATATTAAATTTTACTGCACATACACCACCTTCAATAAAAAAGCCGTATAGGGCCCTCTGATCGTTTATTACCCTTATGTTTGACAAAATATTGTCTGTATTCGTTAAAGCAACGGTGGTTATATTGTTACGAATTAAGACCTACCACAATAACGTCGCGTTAAGGTGTTAAACGAGATTTTATTTATAAAAAACAAGTGTTTATTTTTAACATTTTGATTATTAAAAAAAGTTTACACATCTGTGTCTTGATTCTTTACTTCTCAGGTAATTAACAGTCCCGAGAAGCATATTAATCTTCTCAGAGTTATCGAAATGTCTAAAAAACTTTCGTGTATTGTTTATAAAGGTGATGTCTAGTTAAAGTTTTTAATAAACATAGTCTAATCAATTCGAAACAAACACGCAATTTAAACGAAGCGTGTTATATATACTCAATAATATTGTATGTCATAATTCTAATTAGAGGATCTTTCGCTTCGTTTGTCATCAGAAACATCTCTCTAGATTCACTTTACTTTTTGACTGTCGATTACACAGTTCAATATTCTAAACAAGTAACAGAAGAAATATTTGAATTACTGTAGTTTTGTTGTAGAAGAGAAACGAGTTACTCTTTTTATCGAACCTTAACAAGTGTTTTCTCAGCTGTGTTGTATTTACAATATTTTACGCTGAAAAATTAAACGAGCCATTTTTTTAAATTATTAATTTAAACAACTTTCGAAAAAAACAAGCTCATTTTTGAACGCGATCATTATCTGAAAAATTGTTTTTTTTCATAATAAAATTGAATATTTGATATTATAAACAAAATGTTTGAATTTTAAAGCTCTATTTAAATTTAGATGATAAGGTTTTTAATTAAACCGAGAATATATTTAATTAAAATAAAAAAAGAGCTTGTCTAAATGAAAAAAGAAATTATTTAAATGAAAGTGTCACAAACACACTTTAAAATTTTACACTTTACAGCTCTAATAGTACTCATTTGTTTTTTAACGTCACTGTTTTTAAACATATTTAAAAAAACACTGATAATCACAATTCAATTCTTTATATAAATATTAAAAGATGTTTTGATCTTTTGAATAGTTTTTATTAACCAGTATCTTGCTCATCATATCTATAACTTACGTTTGATAATTTTTCGTCATTTTTATAAAGAAAAAAAATAGAGATTATTAACATTAAAATACAATTTTGATAAAAACAAATGTTTTTTAACAAAGATTTAAAGACTTTTATTTTATTTAGCAGAACCATACTGACTAGCAATCGGCTCTTAGATGTAAAAATTATCACAGTGTTTGTTAAAAAATAAAAACAAAAATTGTGTATCAGAAAAAGTATTTCCACGACTTTTTTTGTTTTTTTGATCTAAAAAACCTGTTTATGTCAAATAGGCAGCTTAGCATATTTTCAACTATATTTTTAATAATTCTATAGATGCGTTCCTGTTGATGACAATTATTTTGTTTATAATCAAAAAGAATATCATTAAAATTTTAAAAGCGTTTAAAGATTTTACTAATTTTATCATAGTTTTTGTCACAGCGTTCAATAATTTAACCATCATTGTAATTAAATATTCAATATGTTCTACTTCATACTCTGTATCTATGGTTTGTGTTGATTTTTTTTGAGATCTCGACGAGTTTTTGTGATTCTTTTATGTTTCGAATTGAACAAGGGAAATTATCAAAAGGTTCTTCTGTCTTCACAATATCAACAGCCCAAAAGTAAAATAAATATAAAAGACCCCCAATCCTATTATGATGAAAGGAATCAACATACCAATAAATATTTCATCTTTCTTTTGTTTAAAAAATAATATAAAGAAATCATAAATCTCAATGTTTTTGCAACGGGTTTCCATCGATACTTTTTTCTCTATAACATAGTAGACGTGAAGTATGTGTTTTTAAGCTTACTATTTACACTTATCGGCCTTCCTTCTTCACCTCTAGATTCGTCATTCAGTAAATCAACAAGCATCTCAGTATAATTATTATCAGCGTCTTTCTTAAAAGCAGTAGTTTCTGTTTCTGTTATTACTTTCTGTAGAAACAAAAGCACATTAGTTCTGAAAATATTTAGTTTTTCTATATCTTCAATGATGTGATAATATGAGTGTTCAATTTGTTCATCTAGATCATTTAGTGATGTGTATTGTAAACCACAGGACTCACGTATATGTGTGTTATCTTTAGAAAGAGACTTAACAACTACTTCTTTAGAAAACGCACACTTATCATGTTGAACGCCAGATAACGTGCGATGTTTATAATGCCTTTTTCTGGGAAACTATTCTTTTTTTTTGACAAAGTGTGTATGTGGGCGACATGCGCGAAAAACGACCTACATTTCTGGGCACTAAATAGCCGTCATTCTCTATTTGTTTAAGACATGTATTGGGGTTATGTTACATAATAAGAATCTTTTTTAATGCAAGGTATGAGCAGATTTAGTACTTCTTTATATATTATATCATGAACTATTTCTTGGTTGAATAAATGTTTGTTTGACAGAGATTTCCCTTTTCTACTTACAATCGTAAACATTAGAATATCCGAGATTTTATTTTGAACTGGTTCAATATTTTTATATAGTTTCTCTTTTTTAATTACTGAAAAAAAAAGGTTTATGTTTTCTGATTGTATATGCATACATTATACACTATTATCATAAGAAAGCCCAACCAGAAGTGTGATTATTTTTAAGACATGTTATGTTTATAATCCTTTTACCTGATTATTAAAAATACAAAATAATTTATCTAGAAATATAGTTTATTTTATCACAAAGTATAAATTGTTTTACTTAAAGTATAAACATTTTTATTTAGGAATATAAACTATTATACCTAGAAATATATTTAATTTATTTGAAAATATAAATTATTTTTAGAAAAAAACAAAAGCAAATGCAAAATTTTTTTTCAATATACACAATAGAAAGTTTTTTATTTAATATATAAAACAGAAAAACTTAGTTGCCAAACACATATAATAAAGAAAATTGTTTTCAAAACTGCATAATAAAAAAAAAAGTTTAGAAATATATATAACATTTTTTCTACCATCAGTACACTTTATGTGTATCATCTAAAATTTAATCATACATAAAATACATTTTATTACTAATTTGTGTCAAAAACATAAGAGAATATAAACATAGTTTATAGCTAGACAAGGTATAGGGTATATATAAGGAATTCTTTTTTTTCAAATTAATTTCAGCAAGTGAATCTGAAAACTTAAATATTTTACTAGTTTTTATATAAAACCCAATATTTTTTAATTTAGAGAAAAGTCGTTTTTTTTCATATAAACAAAACATATTTGAATGAAAAACCTAGAAAATTATAAAAAGTGTAAAAAACATAGAAAGTATTAGAAAGAAGTTTTATAATATAAAAAGGTAAGAGCATAGTAACACAATAAACAATAAAAAGGACAGCTCGCAATGATAAAACCGAAAAAAAATAAATAATAACAACACAAGCGTGTAAAACATCAATGTTATCAACTCTATTACTTTAATATCTCTTGTCTGTTGTATATACACAGTGAGTTGAATTGTTTATCAGCGAATATTATGATCTTTTATTTTCTATTGTTATGTATATTTTTTATCTAAAATCTTTTATTATGTGTATTCAATAAAAAGACACCTTGTTGTATATTTTACACTTTTTCTTTTGTTTTTCTTTTGTATATTATAATATTTCATTTACATACAATAATATAAACTATGCTATATAAAAGCTTAATTATATAATAGACCGATATAAAAGTTTTACAAAAAAATATGTGATATTTTCTGGTTTCACTTATATATTAAATTATTTGATTGTAGTATTTTATTTATGTTTCTGTGTAATTTAATTTAAGTTGTTTTGTGAGATATTTTATTTTTAGTATTATATAATTTATATTGCTGTGTTTTACAACTCTGTGACACTAAAACTTATCGTATTTTAAAGTATAAATTATATTATCTAAAGAATCAAAATATAGTTTTATCAAAATGTTAATAAAAAAATAAACACGAACCTAAAACTACATTAAACAAAAAGGAAAAATAGTAAAAATTTAAAATCTGATACAATAAGACTCTTTCGAGTTAACTTGTATATAATTAATATAGTAGTTTCCCTTCGAATTGAGTTAGAAAACTGTACAGTTCGGTTTTTTTTACTATGTAACAGAAATCAAACTAATCTTTGCGACGAAGGGTTTTTGTAAAAAAGATAAATAAAATTAAAGTGATATTAACAGTTTAAGATTGTATGTAGTATATTTTTTTTGAGCAATATCTCTTTAACTAAAGGTCGAATGCGAGGAATATATAACAGTTTTTCTAGTTTCTTTAAGATCCTAGAGTTTATTTACAAAATTTTACAGCATTGATCGTCATAATAAAAAGATAAAATATAGTGGTGATAGTAAAAAAACACGCTCGGATTCTAGAAACTTGCTTGTTATATGTCCGCGATATCATGAATCTTTCGGTTTCAAAGCTAGTTTACGTTTATTAAACAGAATTTGATCTATATATCACATAGTGCTATAGATACTCGCTAAAAATACTAAAGTTTACATTACTGTTCTAGAAAACAAAATACATAACATTAGTCCCTTATAGAATCTACATCGGCACAGGGGCTGTAGCATTTTAGATGTTTTGAGAACGTATAACGAAGTTAATATTAAAAAATTTATTTAAAAAAATGCTTTTTTTTTTGAGTAATCTCGATTCATTTTTAAACATTTTTAACTGTACTTTTCTTCTACAGATTAAATGGTTTAAGGCCTTTAAATTAAATAAACATTAAATATAAAAATTTACACTGTTCTCTTTACCCTTAAATATAAATGAAAAAATCTTTTCTGAATTAAGTCAAACATTTAATCATATAGACCTCATCCGATAAACAAAGATTATGTTAAAAACATTTTTAGTTGTATTTTTTGAAAGTTCAAAAGATTTCCAAGTCGTTCTAGAGTGAAAAGGGGCCTTTGATTACTGCACTTTATAGACAGATTTTATTTCGTAAACGTCAAGCTAAAAATTTTAATTTTATAAATGATGTACGTATCTACGATATAAAAACCAGGGTTGAGTAAAAAAGGAACTCTTATACACAGCACTTATAATATTGTGATCGATCAGAGAACAAATCATCTTTATATTATTTTAAACATTGAGAGCGACTAGAAAAGTCAAATGTTTTAATGTGTATTTATATAAAGTATTTAGTATCAATATACAGAAAACTGTATGTGATTAAATAGAATAATTTATATTTCAAGAAAAAAAAATTGAAAAAAAACACTAAAGGAAGGAGCTACAAAAGCTAAATCATATTTTGTTTTGCTTGTTGAATAGATTTTGTTCACAATCCCATAAATTCGAAAATACTATCTAAAGTGTTTTTCATATGTTTGTTTAGGTTTACATATAGATTATAAAAACAAAAATATTTTCAAACACGAGCTGATTTTTACTGATTTTAAATAATTTTTTATTTTTATCAATTTTTTCGGACATCACTACTTTATTGTTTTTTATCTTTGCTTTTTGTTGATGCTTAAAAAAACCGAAAATCGAAAAACTTCGTTCGATGTATATATACATATATTTTTCATATTCAACTCGATAGACGTGTTTTAGAGATAAACTTATCGCTATACTTTTAAATTTTTATTCATTAAGGTGAACTTTCGTGTTTTTTAAAATTACAATGACTGGTTTCAATGAACTTTTTGTTTTTTTTGTTTATATACGAAGATAATATGTCTATTTAGAAGTATTTGTTCTTTCACACGTTGTTCTCTGATTTGTGAGTTTATTTTTTGTTTTTTTGAAAGAAAATATGTCAAAGAATAAACACTAAGTTTTTATCTTTTGACTGGCCGGGCTGTTCAAAATTAATATTTGTACTTTTTTGATTTAAATAGGACTGAATATGTCATTTTTGACAAATAACTCTAATCTAAAGATTTTAATTATCAAACACGAATACAAAATATTTTCAACCATAGTTCCACATAAAAACTAAAGTTTTTAAAAAAAAACACTGTAGTACCTAACACGGTTTTCCGCCATTTAAAAAAACATCTTTTTTAAAATACGTTTCAACACTTATCCCAAAACTGAAAAATAACTGTGTTTATAATTGAATCTAATTAGTTAATTAAACCCTAGACAACTTGTGTATTTTAATGAATTTTTGACAAGTGTTTTTTTGTATTCTTAAATAATCCTTTTTATATACTTAAACAATTCTGTAAGTTATAAACAGGCTCGTCATAAATTCCGTTGTTTTTTATAAATGTGCGTCGAAACAAAAAAACTTGTCGTCAATTTTAAATTAAAAGCCATTCGTGATTTTATTTTTATTTATTTTCTGTTTAAGCTTTTTTATTTCAAGAAACAAACGTGTGTGAAAAAAGAGACCTTTTAACGTGTTATAAATTGCTTTACGATATATTTTTTTGTTGATTTGAAGATGAAATTATTCAGAGCCCATTTTTAATTTGAACGCATTTGTACTAAAAACAACAAATACTTTTAAGAGGAAATGCGATGGTATAGAATGATGATAGACTGTGTTTAATACTCATTTTATCGTTATTCGAATTTAAATACTAAAGCTGTGTTTTTTGATTTATTAGCGATCGGTTTCTAAAATAAACGCATTCCATGTTTAAGTAAAAAAGTTTGGCTTAATTGATTTTTGATTTCTCTTCTTCTTTTTTTTTCGATATTAACATTTAATCAAAGTATATAAAACAAAGCTTTACAAAAGAACTGTAAATAGTGTTCTCTGTTTAAAATTATTGCAGGGAATTGAACTCATTCTCGACTAAAAGATGTATATATTGTTTGTAAAAAATAGATCGTTGGTAAAGTGAAAAACAAAACTGACAAAAAATTTCGACTTTTTAAAGCAATTAAATGCTTAAAAACAGTGGTTTCAATATAGCCAGGGTCGGTTTTACATGAAGTGAAACTTCTCTAGGAAACGTGAATAAAGATATTGTATGAATGTAGCGTGCGTTCAAATCTTAATAAACCAAATTAGAAAGCAGGTAGAATTCGATTACAGTAGTCTGATGAGACCTTCGACATCGTTCGGAAGACAATATTAGAACTTGAAAAAAAAAAGAATGGGGGAATGAGCTATATCATGAAATCAATGAAATGGTCGTGGAAAACATAAAATATAATACGCGACTGCCAGTTCGCACAGATTGGTGATGACGGAGAACATCTGCCAGCACAAAAGCTTTTTTTGAGTTGAAGCAAGTCTAAGACACAGTTACTCTTGACTCAACTTTTTCAAAATAATGTGAACACAAGCTCTGTCTTATTCACATAACAAGGTAAAAGGTAAAAAACGCAAAAAACTTTTTGTCGGGCATAAGACTGATAATTATAAAGAACACCTCGTGTGTTCTAACACCAAACAGTACACACTCAGTCAATCAAATCTCTCTGAAGTAGCTTAAAACAGTTTATTAAAAAACGTAAAAGCAGCACAAAAAACAACTTGGTTGCTTTAACTCTAAGCGCCGATAAAAGTAAAAGCGCTGTTTTGCCGATAGTAAAAAATTAAATAATAAAAAATTTTAATCAACCGACCAAGTGTAGACTTGATTAATTGCCACGTTAAACTTACTCGAAGTGTATAGTTTTTAACTTCGGACGACAGCTTTTAGCCTGCTTTCTTTAATAAAATTTTGATTGCTAGTAAAAATATATTTTCACGATTGTACTTGTTTGAGAGCTTTTTTAATCTCTTCACATTCTATACAAAATATTTCGATAAATCTAGCTATATTAAGGTGTTTAACGAACGCTGAGCTGTTTAATGAGCGATGCTACCTTTCTACCAGGAAAGTAGTTTGCGGAATGTCGTGTAAAATCCTATCATGTGTAGATCAAAACGTGAGGCTAATATCGTGACAATATATCTGACTTTATTTTGTCCTTAAGTAAGTGTTTTGGTTATATTCGAAAAGTCTTTTCATTTCTGATTGGTTCTTAAGTTTTTGCGCTGCTTTTTTTATTTCGAAATAAGCGGTTTCTATGTCTGCGAGGAAAAAAAATTAAGCTAAGAACTTTTTTTCAAGTCGGCGACATTTCACATTATCTTCGTGTCTAAAAAGTCCTTCTTAGACACCACGTTTTCAGGGAGTCTTACCGTAGTAAAAAACACATTCTATTATTTTACGAATCGGAAATGTTGTTCTGAGAGCATTTATTGGCCCGGCCTCGAATACTGTTATTTTTCACGGGAGTTGATCTGAGTGATTTTCGAAATAAAATCAAAAACGGTAGCATATGCTTTATTTTTTTTTGTTTTGATCAAGAATAAACACAACGAATACGTTTTATCACAAAACATACTGTGAATAAATACAACTGTGTGAAACCTTTAGGCACGGTATTGAATGTCTTATTGACGAGAAATATTTCAGTAAACTTTATAAAACTTATGTTATCCAGAGAGCAAAAAACAACAAACCGCATAGATTCAACTACTCAGTTATCGTGAACAATTAGCAGGTTTCTCTGAAGCTCTTTTTTTATTTCTTCGATAATGTCTTCTTCTAAGATTTTAAAATTATTAGAAGTTTTATTTCTTATCTTTTTGATACGATCTACCATTGACTTGTTTTTATTAAGAACTCCAGCGTCAGCACCGCTTACTGTTTTTGTTGTGGATGATATTATTGCGCTTGTTCTTTCTCTTGTTTTGATTGCTTTGGTTTTAAGTTGATTGTTAATCAGTAGAGCTTTTACTTTTACATCATCCGGTGTGTGATTATGCGAACAAACACGGACAAATTTGTTTTTAAGATCTATGTAAAGTTTTTCTTAACTCTTTCACCCAGAAGCTTTTTTTTCGAAAAATTGAGTTTTTTTAATTAAAAAGTATTTTTTTACTAAAATAAATTGAAGAAAATTTCTCAATAATTGTTAAAGAAAACAACAATGAATATGAGAAGAAAATACCAATAAAAATATTAAAAGAACAAACAACGAAAAAAAAAATAATAGTGAGAGAAATATTAACTTAAATTTAAAATATGAAATGCGTCTTTTAGAGTGTTTGTTATAAAAAATCAATCTCAGTATTATCAGAAGATTCCGAGAAATCTGAATTATGATACTAGTAAAAAGAAAAATTTACACAAAAGAACACATCACATCATCTACACTTGACTCTTGTTTTTTTACAACTCTATGAGATCTGCAATTTACACAAGCTTTTCTTTCTGGATTTGTTACTTCACAAGGCCAGTCTCTTTTTTGTAGATTTATCTTCTTTTTAATTGAAAAAGATTTTTGTTCTGAATCATGGTTTACACTTAAATACTTTATTATCTCTTTTCTATAAGTAATTTGACGATTAATTTTTTTGGGGTTTTTATTAAAATTTTTTTGCAAAATGAAAGAATTATGAACTATAATGTTGATCAAGTATATTGTTAATTTGTTAGTTCATTTTTGTGATTCTTTGTTCGTTGTAATAACTTTTTAACACCTGGTCAAATATATCGACACTTCCTATGCTTTAATCATAACCGTTGATCATATTTGGTTTTAACAAGACTTTTTTCGTTTTTTGTAACGACAATTCAATGTTCATAAATGTAGAAACAAAGCAAACAACATTTTTATCATATCATAAAAGAATATTAATTCTGTTTTTTTTGCGCACATTTAAAATCAACTTTTTTCATAAGTTTTCTCCCTTTTGAATAATTTTTTAGCTCTTCTCTTTGCATTCTAATTGTTCCACAACAATATATTTGTTTTACTTTCAATTCCTTACATAAAGCTATACTGTTATAATAGTTATCCATATATAACGTATGGTTTTTTTCTGTGTAATTTGAGAGTAAATCCGAAACGGTATCTTTGATAGACAAATATTTTCCTGTATATAACTCAATGTTCATAATATAACTGGCTTTGAATCGGCAAGAAGGTAAAATTTCATTCTAACCTTAATAGATTTGGCAGGAATATATGTTTTAAAAATGTATCGGCCCTGATATTTACACATATTTTCATCGATCTATAGTTCTTGGTTTGGTGTGTATATTTTGTTAAACTTGTTGTTTAGATAAACAATTGTTTTTTTTGTTGCTGAGCTCGTATCTCTCTTTTCACTCGTATCTGACTTAACAACTGTGGTCGGGCTTAGGTTAGTGTTTATTTCCGTGTATCTAACATATGACATCTTTTCCTGAACAAAACTGCTTCCAAACAAACATGTATTTTTATTCCAGTATGTTTTAATTTCATTTATTTTTACAATCCCCATATTTAAATTAATCGCAATAAATATTTTTATCTCGGGTAAAGTAATCAGTTTCGGTTTTGAATCGATATCAATTCATTCAAATCTTTTATCGATTCGATTCATTAAATATTTATAAAAAGTATCTGTAAAAATCAAGTCAGACTAGCCCATAAGCGATTCGAGATTTGGGACTTTTAGTTTGCATTCATGTAAGTATTTCGCTTTATGTATGTCTACGAAAATCTCGCGTCACTTTTTATCTATATCTGGAATACTTTTATTAAAAACGACCGTTTTGTCTGTTTAAATACAATCACTTGTATAAAGATGATCAAAAATTTTTAAATTATCATTTTCTTTCATAATCGTGGGTGAGTTTTTATTTATTTTATTCTAATAATCTTTTTAAATAATAAAGAAGCAGCGAGAACAAAAGTTCCAAAACAAATAATTAATATCTACAATTCACGTAAAAAAAAGCGTGAAAACATTATGTCATTGCAATATTGATCTTCATTTATTCTGTGATTTTGTTTGAGACATTAAATAAAATGTGATCTTATTTTTTATATAAAAGATTAGACAGCTTTTCTCTCATTACAGGTTTTTGAGGTAAGTGTTTGAAAGAATGTATATAAAAAAAATATTTTCGAGTTATTTATTGAATGTTTTTGATAATATTAAAGATATAGCGAGTATAATCGAAGGTTGAATTTTTATTTATATACTACTTTGGTTTCTCTAAACAATTGGTTTTTTTTAAATGTCTGTCGCAGCTCACAGGTTTATTTAACTAATGTTTTAAATCAAGATTTTGTTTAAGATTTTTAGACTATATGCTCTACGCTTGTCATAAGTCTATAAATATAACATATAAATGATATAGATGTATAGACGCCAGTATATACATTGGTTTTTAGAAATTGCTTGCTTCATTAGCTAACACCTAGTTTAAAAAGCACGCTTTATTGCAAAAAAAAGAACGTGAAGAGAAAAAGGAACTTTGTTTTTGTGATTATGTAGAGTATTTTCTGAAAAAAATTTTTTTTTTATATATTGAAGAGTACTTTGTAATTGTCAGGTTTTTTTATGCATATGAGAGTATCTTTTGAGAAGCATTTTTCTTTTCGTGAGGCCAGAATATCTTTAACTAACCAATGTTTTTTTTCTGTTAGTGAATATTCTATTGTAACAATTTTAAGTTTGTGGCTAGAATAATGTTTTTAAAAAAATCGGGATTTTTGTGGAAATCTGTGGCGTTTGTCGATAATAAATTTTTTTTTGTATATCTGTCTGTGTAGGTATTTTTCGATAGAGAATTTTATTGTTGTGTACCTATAGTGGGTTTTTATGAAAACAGTTTTTTTCAACCTCTGTAAATATTTTACGCAAAATAAAGATTTTTTTTCAGCCCCTATAGGAGTTTTTTCAAAAATGAACTTTTTTTTTTAGCTCATATAAGGGTTTATTGAAAAACGAAATTTTTTTCTAGCCCCTATAAGGGGTTCTTTCAAAACTGTATTATTTTTTTCTAGCTCTTATAAGGGTTTTTTCAAAACTGGATTTGTTTTTTCTAGACCCTATATAGGGGTTTTCTCAAAATTGAATTTATTTTTTTTAGCCTCTATATAGCGTTTTTTCAAAAAATGAATTTATTTTTCTTATCCCCCTTATAGGGGTTTTTCGTGTGAAAGGATTAAAACATAATAATTAAATCAAAACCACACAAATATAAAAAGATCAAACATTATCACAAGAAATATTTTCGATTGACTAGAAAATATTATCAATAATTCAAAGCGTTGAAATATTTTCTATTTAATTTCTATAATATTTTTGATTAAAATATAAAAAAATAGTGAAATTTTTTTAACGCCGTTCTCTTAATCAAAATTTAAATAGAAAACAAATTTAAGTGAAAATCATACAATTAATATAGAGAATATTTTAACGGGTCAATATTTTAACGATACACATATATAATATGACTTTGTTATAAATATTCGGAAAACACTTTTAACCCATGAACATCAACAAACAAAACATTGGTATATTTTTAATAATACTTGTATTATTTATAATATGTATCTTAATTTATTTAACATCAAAGAAATTCTTAGCTGCAAAACCAGTTATATCGACTACTTACCACGGAATTAAAGAAAAGTCTAACTTACCATTAGATCAAAAAAACACCCAAGCTTTTTTAAAAATATCATCTAAAGAAAAAATAAATGATACTACTAATCTCTCTTCGGATATAATTTCAGAAAATATTTCAAATTCAGATGAAGTTTTTATTTTGAAAAGAAATCCCAATATTTCAGTGAAAGAAAACATAAAAACAAACCAAACAACAGCCAACAGCCCGTGTTCTTATGGAAACAATTTATCATTTGTAAAAAAAACGGGCGCTCCAATAACTATAAATCAACTAAATAAAAACGATAAAAGTATAAAAACAGCTTCTTTTTTAGATAAAAAGAATACTCTAATATCACAACCCCAAGCAAATTCTCTCTTAGGTAGGTATATGACTTTTGAAAAACCCTTGTGTCATGAAGATAGTAAAAATAAGAAGAAAACATTGAAAGCTATTTACAAAAGATCTTACGAAGATAAAGAATGTAAAAATATTTCAGAACCTAATGAATATACAAATACACTCAAGAAATATTTAGAAGCCGAACTTGAAAGAAATATGAGCGAACTTACGTCCTTTCCTCTTTTAAAATCTTTTATTTGCAAAACAGTAAATCATTATCGTTCAAAAAATAAAATCGGTCAAATACCCCCACTTCCGCCTTTAGAAAAGAATATAAAAGAACCAATTTATTACAAAAAGATATTTGATAAATACCCAGAGCTATTTGCTTACTTAAATATGGTTAAGACGAACTGTCGATACAGAAAGTTTTTATTGGATACAAACGACGGTGATAAGAAAAAACTACTTGAAAGTCTATTGGAAAAGGACCGTGAAAAATCAAATATTGGGATAAGCAATGAAAATGCAAACAAAATACTGAAGATTATTTCTAATTATAATAAAAATGAACTGCAATATTTATTTTTTGGAAACTACGCGTTTGATGTCGACCAAATAAAAGATAGACAAACACTCGAGGAAGTTAAAAGTTCAATGAAGAAGGAGGTTAGTATGATAAAAAAGTACACTATGGACGATCCATATATGAAAATAAAAATTCCTACAGACAAAAGTGTTGAAGCAAATTTGCAAGATATGCTATGGGGCATTAAAAAATTAGGAGAGAACGGTAAGGAGAAGTTCATTGTACCGATTTTTTTAAACGCTTCTCCTTTTTTAACTTTCAAATATGAAAAGAAACAAAACGAAGAAAAGAGCTTAACTTTTCAACAAACGTTATCACTGTTTTCTCTAGAAAATGGAGAATCAAAATACACTTTGACCGGTTTTGTGATTACAGAAGAAACAGAGAGTGATGATGATCCTGATATTATTAATTCTTTTTTTAAACATGATGGCGTGTGGAAATGGTTTGATAATGGAAATATAATTAGAGAAACAGAACTAAAGAACCTGGACTTTAATTTTAAAACAAAGTCAGAAAAAAACACAGCTTTTGAAGTTGAACTTTTTTACTCCCGTGACGAATAAAAAATCTTTTTATAAGAGTGTTTTTTTTTAAATTTTTTCTTAGACCCGTTTTCGTTTCGTACTTTGATGTTATTCTTTTTACTCAAATATGTATAGAACCATATCTGTTATATTTTCTGTTATTGTATTTACAAATTTTTATCTTTTGTGTATTCTATCTTAATTTTTTAATTATTTTTTAATCACTTTTTTTTATCTACAGCTTTAGTAACGTTTAATTTTGTTTTTTAAATATGACAAAAGATGAGTTTATATAATATAACTTGGTTTAAATCATATAATAAACACGCTGTATTCTAAATATAGGATAATCAAAAAAAAAATAGCATATATATATTTCAGTTATACTATAAAATTGAATAATGAAATAAACATATAAATAGTTATAAATATATACTTCTGTGTAACTAAACCTGTTGCTTTTAAACTATCATATATTGTGAACTTGTTTGCAGAATTTTCTTACCTGCTAAAATACAAAAAAGATTTTATAACATATATTTAAACATCGTCTCTGCACAAAGCGTGTTTTATAAGCAAAATATTTAAGAAAAACATATGTTCAATTTATATTCTACCATATTTTTTTTTTAAAACAAAATCCTTCTTTCACACATTTAACCTGTATATTATATGAATCTAATAATTCTACTTACATATATTAAATATTAATTCTTAAGGAATTTTTGGCCAAAAAAATGGTTTTTTTTGCATCATTATTTAAGATCAATTTTGCATTAAAAATATTTTGTTTTTTGAAAAAATTTGCAAAAAAAAATGAGAATTATAGAAAAAATATCAAATTTTTCATTAAATTAAAAAATATTGCACCACTCTTATAATAAACACTCACACGACAGTAGCTAGTATCAAAGAAAAGCAACAATTATAATCGAACATAAATAACTATTTAGTAAAAATGAAACGTCAACAAAAATTTTTTTATTAGTCGTTAAATAATAAAATGTTTTAATCGTTTAAAACTTAGAATATTAAACTCAAAAATAAAATAAGAAAAATACAAAGTAAATAAGTAAATCTGTTTTAATAAGGAGAAGAAAGATAATCACTCTGCGTGTCTTTCACTTAGTCAATGACTGCTGAATTTTGAATCGTTTCATGTCTTTCATAATAATTGTTATAACATGCCAGAAAACAGTGTGATTTATCACAGTCTTTACAAAACCAAGATGTCAAACATATATTGATTTTTAAATGTACATGATCCGCTTTATTATCACATCTTCTGCGCTTCTCAACCTTTGTTATCAAATGTTTTATGAATATAAACTGTTTTTCAGCACTATGCTATCTTTTAACGTTATCATATTTAACTGTACTATTGAACACTTCTTCTCTGAATTCGGGCTGGGACAATGGGCGTTTTCCATCTTTACAATAGAGAATATAATCATTGTTCAGACAACATTGAACAACAAAAAGAGTCATTTCATTGACCTATCGATTGTTTTTTCGTAATACTGTATAGTTTTTCGTCATCTGTTCTGTAAGGTCTACGCCGCTCATTTTTTTTATAATCAACAATGCACTGAGGCCGATGCACGTCGGATTTAATATTATCTTTGACATCTTTCATATGTTCAAAAATTACTTTTAAACTAGGGCTTTCTAATGCGCCCCTACTATAATACTTTCTTTTAATATGGTGGTCTGTTCCGTTAGCTTCTGTTTTTTTCTGGGTTACTCATCTGTTTTTGATATTCTATGTTATGAAACGTACTAATTAATGAGACGGCCTTTGTTGATGCCTTCTCTTTATATAAAAAAACATTAATATTTTCTCTTTGTAATACTTTCACGTTACTCATCTTAAGATTTCTCTTAATATCATTTTAATCCCAAGGCCTTTCTCTGTTTAAACGAAGAGTTTCACAAACATTGAACCCTTTAGCCAACAAATTTCGGCATAAACCAAACGAATTATAAAAATTGTCTATAAATATCTTATACCAACAGCCTTCAAGCTCCGCAAGTAGATTAAAAACTGTATTTTTAATAGTTGAGCTTAAAAAACAGACTTTAATAGAATATATGTAGCTGGAACGAGAATAGATACACATATAATTTTTTTTTCGTGTTTTTATGGCTTATTCGAGTTAAAGACTCTGAAGACAACTTTTCTTTAAAAGGTATTGTGTATTCGTTTATACTAATACACTCTTCGGGCAATATTTTATTCCTAGTGTTTTTGTTAAAAAACTCTACAATTTTGAGCTCATTTATAATTTTTATAAAAGTTTTATGGTAGTTCTTGTCGGAAATACGTGTTATAATGTCGTTTATTTCGCTAAATCGTTTTAGAGTCATAATGTTTGATATAGTCTCAGAAAAAAAACAACTTTGAGTTTACATTCTAGTAATCTTATAATTAGATGATTTTAGCAACCCGTTCGCCATTGAGATTCCCATATATTTTCTCAATTCCATCTATCTCAGTAATTAAACATATGTTTTTTCTTTTTTTTCACAATCTTTATGTTTGTTAAGACGTAAAATGTGTATTTATTTTCTCTGTATAAAAGGTTTCAAAGAAATCAATTATTTTGATTTTTTTCGTTTTAATTGTTAAGTTGTTAGCAGAAAGATAAAAAGATTTGACTGGCAATCTTTTTTTATTTTTAGCCTTTTCATGCAGGCTCTCAAGATTTAGTTTTTTTTGGTCATTTTGACTGTTTCCGCGCCGTATTGAAGTTGTTGAGAGATCGACTTCTGAGATTAAAAGCAATATGTTATTGTCTTCATCCTTCATAAAGAATTTGTTTTTTAGTCAATGAAAAGTCTTATAAATAATAAAACTAATTAAGAAAAAGAAGACCAAATAAATGATTCTTTAATTTTACTATACATCCGAAAAAAAGTATTGTGGTTTCAACGTAGAACAAGAAATAAAACAGTTTTTGATTTTTCTTTTCGCGTGATTTCATGCATAATAATGCTTTTTTTATCTTAAAAACAGATTTGTATTATATGTGATATATTTTTGATGTAAAAATTAGATTTGTATCTTATATGATACATTTTTGATGTAAAAAAGCATCAGATTTGTAGTATATACATTATGTTAAAATAAAAATGAGACAAACATAAATTGCGTTTTTGACGGCCATATATATATTGTCTTAAAAGTTGGTGTTTTTGAAAACACTGTTATTAATGAGCCTTTAATTCACAACAAACAGTGTTTTTTTTAACCAAAAAATATTTAGCATTATTTTCAAAAAAGTTTAAAAACAAGTCAAAGTGAAAATGAGACACTTATATTTAATAACTGGTATGACCTCCTCTTGCTCTTAAAACAGCTGTTAACTTTTTCCTCATCGACAAAATAATATTTTCAAACACGTTTTTTGTGAATTCATTCCAGAGTTCTAATATTCGTATCTTTAACTCGTTTTTATTTTAAAAGAGAGTTTCATCTAACGTTGTTTCATATATGCCCAAAGATGCTCTATGGAATTTAACTCAGTGAATGAAAATGATACGGAAGTGTTGTTATTTTTTTGATTTTAAAAAACTCTCTTGTGTGACTTGAAGTATGTTTAGGGTCATTTTTTTGCTGAAAAATAAAATCAACGAGTCTCATATTATCAGCAGATGCCCACAGATTGTTGGCTAGAATAGAAGTATAGAGAAATCTAACTATAGTTTCTTCAATAAAAACCAGCCCCCCTATTTCTCTGGATAATATACACTCCGACACCATTATATTTATCCCACCAAACTTAACTGTGTGGGAAACATTTTTTGGATTAAGGCGTTTCTCTTTTTTTCGCCGAACACACTTTTTTTCCTCTTCTGTAAATAAGTTAAATTTTCATTCAACACTGAAAATTACGTTATTAAAAACGTTTTAGAGCAAAAAGCTCATTTTTAAGCCATATTAAAACTATTTATCATGTTTTCTGGATAAAAGCGGTTTAAAACATGCTGAATATGCATTAACTCTAGCAGACTTTAAACTGTTTCGTATAGTTTGAACACATCCAGTAAAACCCGTTATGTTTTTTAATTCTAGTGTTAACTTTACTGCACTAGTTTTTGTTTTTTAGATCTAATTTTTTTTATTAACTCTTTTTCTCAGTAGAATTAATTTTTGTCATTCCGGAACCAGTTTCCTTTTTGTTTATTTATCTTCATTATGTTTTTTGATAATTCTTTCAACGATTGACGCGAAATAAATACCATTTCGGAAATCTTCCTTATTGTTTTTTCTTTTATATGAAGCAGTGTTATTACGTGAATTTTTTTCGGATAAGCTTATTGTGGGCATGGGATAATTGATAATTTCTTAATAATAGATAATTCAAATTAAAGCTTGCTTTTTATTTGATTTATTTCGTATGTCCCATTTTCATTTTAACTTTTTTTTAAACTTTTTTGAAAATAATGATAAAAATTTTTTGGTTGAAAAAACTACTATTTGTTATGATGCAAGACGCATTAATAACAGTGTTTTTGAAAACACCAACTCTTAAGACAATATATATAGCCAACAAAAACGTAATTTCTGTTTTTCCATTTTTATTTTAACATACTGTATATAATAAGCTCAACTTATGTTTTTAATATTAATATTGATGATTTCATACTAAAAATTTCTTTTAACACGTAGAGAGAGAGCAGCAAATATCGCTTTGAATAAGTAAATTTTTAATAATTATCTTTTTATTATATAATTAATTTTTGCTAAAACTTTTTGTTTTTTTATAAAAAAGTTATGTTAAAAATTTTCTTTAGTTTTTTAGATTTTGAAACTCTATTTGAGTTTTTTCATTTTATTCTAAAATTTTTCTATCTAATTTAGAGATCTTTTCATTTAATTATGGAATACTTGTGTCAAGATAATATATATAACAATACTAAAATCTACGCAAAATACTAAAAAAGCTTTGATTCTGAAATGCTTTATTTTTAGTTTGTTCTTTGGCTAATCATAATGAAGTGTAAGTGTCTCGAGAATATTCTAGAAAGACGCTGTGAGAATTCTGTCATTATTACATAAAAGGAGAACTGTTAATTAAACAAGGTATTTATATGACGAAAAGAGTGATTGTTATACTATAAAAATATTCGGTCAAATATAAAAACTATCGAAAACAGAAGGAGTATAATTAATTCGACATACAAAATATAACACAGAGATTTTGTTTTAAAATAATACTTAACGAGTCACTTCAAAATATAGTCTCGATGACACGTCATATGCCAAGAGGCATAAGAAAAAAAGTTATTTTATCAATCATGCTGCCCTAAGTAGTATATAAGATGTTGTCACTATCTATTTGAAAAAAAATTCTGTGAAATAAATGACTTGTAAAGGCGTTTTTTGAATCAAAACACTCAGCTATATAATCTACAATATTTTAATAAAAATGAAGCAGCACACATCAAGCTATAATTATACAAAAAGATAAAAAACAAACAAACGCTTGTCAAATGTTCTTTATTTACTCGAATTTTCTAGGTCAAAGCTATAAATTGTTTTTTTTTTTTTGGGGGGGGGGGGGGGGGGGGGGGTTTAAACATATTTTTTTAGAGAGGGTTGGGTTTTAAAATACAAAATATAGATTTTTTTAATCTTTTAAATTT
>SBJP01000145.1:0-25140 GCA_014805705.1 Cucumispora dikerogammari | reverse complement strand
CTGATTTAGACGCGCTTTAGATTTCGAAATAGTCAGTTTTTTTTCTTAGTCATTATACAATATTGATTGTGCGTTAAAGTTTTTTATTACGACTAGAATTGAATAATTTTTAGGCTAGTTTGACTTCAAGCCGTAGATTGCTCATCCCAAGATTAAAGTCAAAGGTTAAAAAGAGTAAAAAAGCAATATGTGCAAAAAGATAAAATGAAATCTTTATATTTGTACCTAGATTCTTTTCATCAATGCTCTTCCAGCGTCAATTATTTGTGAAATAACACAAAATATTTCTAAGAAAGATATACTTTGTATAGCGTTTATACAGCTAACTTTCTTTTAAGTTAAATCTTCAATTCTGTTAAATTAAAGCCATTTTTCGTTAAATAAAAACTGTTTAATATTTAACTACAATTAATTTTGTTATAAAAAAAACTTTCTATTAAAGAATGTTGTCTAGTCTATGTTTTTTCTCTTATGTTTAAACTGTATATCTCTATTTTTTATTGCTTTTTATGAGCTTAAATTGAAGATACACCAAATAAAATAAAAAATTTTAAATAACGAAAAGCAAGACTTTGTTTCTATATACCGACCGACGCATTTATTGTGTTTTTTTAGTATATGTTTTCAATCGAATTAAAATAATGGGATAAAAGCAAAGATATGCAAAATAAATAAAAATGACTTTAATTAAAAGTAAAATATTGTAATTAAATAAAAAGAGATTTAATTAAACTGATGATGTTCTTTGTTAGCGAAAGAAAATTGTAATTTGTGAGAAAAAAAAATTTAGCTTAACGAAAAAAGCTATTGTGTTAAGTTGAAATATTTTAGAGTTGTTTTTTGTGCTATTCTATTTTATTTTTTTTCAAAAAAATAGTGTAGAAATGTCCTCGTAATAAAACGTATAAAATGAAGTGGACAATATATTTTTTTTTGAAATATCAAATTGTTTTTAATAAGTCATAAAATCGATTATATTAATCATATCAATCTACGAGCATATATTTCTGCAAAAAACAAATTTTAATAAAATAAAGAAAAAAACAAAATTAGGAAACTCAAAACATACTTAAAATGGTACTGGTTCACTTGTGTTCCCCTAACCAGTTATTGTTCCCACCAACTAATTATTGTCCCCCTTATCAATTATTGTCTCCCCTAACCATTTATTGTTCCCCGCCTCCAAAAAACATTATTTGCCACTGAAAAGAACGAAACGAAAACGAAACGAACAAACAAAACGAAACGAACAAACGAAACGAACAAACGAACAAACGAAACGAACAAACGAAACGAGCAAACGAAACGAACAAACGAAACGAACAAACGAAACGAACAAACGAAACGAACAAACGAAACGAACAAACGAAACGAACAAAAAAAACTCTGCTTTTTTTAGTAACAAATAATGTTTTTTAGTGGGGAAAACAATAATTAGTTGAGAGGACAATAAATGATCATGAAGGCAAATAATTAGTTAGGGGGGACAATAAATGGTTAGGGGGGACACAAGTTTACTTGTACCCTTAAAATCAGATCAAAATTTAAAAAAATTTAAAAAAGCTCAAGAATCAAAAAACACTAAAAACAGTCAAAATTTTCAAAAAAAATGTCCAAAGTTTTTCAAAAATTAAAAAAAATCTAATGTTTTTTAATAACAAAAAACAAATATCATTCAAAAATAAAAAAACAAAATTTTTTAAAAAATCTTTCTAAAGTATAAAAATGGTAAAAAAAGTTAAAAAAATATAAAAAAATGAAGTTTTATAAAAATAAAAAACACTTAAAAACATAAAATAAACAAAAAATTATGTTATGATTATAAAATGTTAAAATAAACTTTAATTTTTAGATAACACACCAGTAAAGACCAAAAGAAAAACAGTTTTTTACTTATGAGCGTCTTATTTTATTGTTCAATCAACTTACTTTGCTTAAACCAAAAGACAAACAAAAATATATTTTTTTAGAATTCAATTCCAAATTGTTTTTGTGCATTTGTCAAGACTCGATTTTTTTTTCTTCCAATTTTTAGCTAGCAGATGTTTTTGAGATATAAAACAAAAATGTTTCGATAATAAATATCTTCCTGTCTTATATTTTAATGTGTATTCATCGAAATATAATGTTTTTTTTTGATTTTTTCTTGATTAAAAATTTTTCGTATTTTCAAACATGAATTATCAGTCATTAAATACTATTTCTTTGCTTTTAAAAACTTTTTGTTGTTTTTTTGTTTTTGTTAGTTTTGAACCTTCAAGTATTTTTTTAATTTTAAAAATTTGTGTATATTTTTGAACCTTAAAGATTTTTTAAGTATTTTTTCCAAAATTGTTTTTTTTTTGAGTAATTTTTAACTTTTTTTCTGAATATATCATTTGTCAAAAAACTGCAACATTTTAAACTTGCTTTTTTAATTGTATTATTTTGAGAAAAAAAAAAGATTTTAATTAACTGCAAGACCCTAATGATATTCAAAAAGAAAACATAAAAGATATCTTGTTATATTTCTATACACATATACTAGATCTAAGTGCCGATTATTTACCTAAGTTAAAAAGCAGTGTTAGATCTATATTTAAATTAAAAACGATCTTTAATTTATCTTACGTGATAATGAAAGGTGCGTTGAATACCACAGGCCCTGGTTTCCGAAAAACTTTTTAGGTATATCTTAAGAAACATAACATAACTATTGTGTTGTTTATGAACAGCATTAGAGACTTTTAGATAGTTAAGTTAATTTTTTTTGTTTTTTAAAATATAAAATAAAGATCAGATCTAAAAATATTGCAATTGACTGCAAAAGTAAGTAATTACTTAATATACTCTGATCCAATATAATTTTAATTAAATAAGTTATACTATAATTCAATAAGAAAAACTTGATTAATTTTGAAGTAAGACATTATATAGTAACTTTTTAATTTCTTGTTTTAAAACTGTGAAAACACGCGTGTTAGCATTCTTTATGCAAGTTATAAATTAACTAAAACGAACTAACTTAACTAAAAACTTTAATAAATAGATAATCAGTTAAAAAAATGACCAAAAGTCTCAGATAATGTATTTTTCTCGCCTCTCTTTCCCCCCTAAAAAATCAACAGCGACTATGAAAATAACAGTTTTGAAGTTTGACCCGATTATTATTTTTTGTGGTTAGTTTTTACTTGATTTATTTTTGACTAAATTATAATAAAAAAATTTCTTAATTAATATTATAAGATCAGAGAAAAGATTAACTTAACAAGTAATGCAAAATCTTGTAATTATTTGATAGAATGTTGAAATTGAGTGAAAAATGTTACGACTAGCTGACAAATGGTTTATATTAATATGCAATATAACATATATTGTTGAATAACTTAAATTATATTAACGAAACTCTTTACAATATTGGCAACAAATCGGATCAAACTATTTTCATATTTTTAAATCATTATGTATTAATATCGATGTTGTTTCTTTCGTTTTCTTTTTTAAAAATAAGATTAAAAAAACACTTTTGTTTTTATATTAAATTTTTTAGAACATATAGCCCATGTCTTATCTCATATTTATCATCGCAACTGCTTTTTTTGATTTGCGTTTGTTAAGAGCTGCCTCCCATTCAGATGAATTCCAAACTCCGGAAATATGTAATCTGCGTTTAATTTTAACTAACAACGGTGAAGGAATTATAAAAACAATAAATGAAAAAGCTACTATTCAATTATGCAAGAATTACTTGGAGTTCGTAATTGATTTTAAAAATGCTTACACAAAACAAATATATGAAACAGATTCTTCTTTTATAACTCCAACCTTCAAACATTTTGTCTTCTACAAAATAGCGGTAGGTATTATAAGAAAACAGACTTTTCAGAACCTCAACATGACGGTAAGTTTTACTTGAGAAAAATTGACATGCATGATAATAAAATAAAATACACACTGAATATTTTAAACGCAAAACAATCGGGCTTAAACCTCTTCATCGATTATCTATCGGAAAGAAATAATACGGGAATTAGATTTTCTATCACCCTTATGAGCAAAATGCACTCGAAAGATATGAATTGGCCAGGCCAATTGGAACTAGAAACTGACGTTTTCAAACTTTCTCGAGACGGCGACACTTTCTATTTTGAAAAAGTAGAGGAACAGCGCCAAAAGTGAATGAGAATGCATCCCATTTAAAACATGATCTAAAGACACAACATTAGAAAACCAAGTTTTAAAAAGGATACATGAACCCGTCACTTGCGTCGGAGAGGTCTTTAAAGAACAAAACCCTTCTCAAATATAATCGTTTTTGGAGACCCCTTTGGTATCTCAACCAATTTTCAGTTTAAAAACAAAAGTTAGAAACAAAAAACAGTTTAGATACACATGTGGTTCTTCTTTAAAATGCACCCTTATTTATGGTTGTCTCTTAGTAGACCTGTTAAGGTGCCCCTAAATGGATAAAGAGAAACTCAGTTAATAGAAACATATTAAATAGGTAAATATGTTATGTTTTCTAATAAACAAAACTTTTTCTGAATGATCATCTAAATATAAACTTTGAAATTGAAACTCAAAATTCACAGTATAAGAATAGAAAAAATTTTAGATTTTTATACTTTTACTTTGGTATTGATATGGTTTGTTGTTACTGATTATTTATTTTATTCAGAGAAATGGCGAGTGGATAGGGTCTGTTAAGGTCTAGGTTACTTTTTGAAAAGTAAAGTTTTTTTTAATGAATTTTATTGTTCAAAAAAATAAACATGGGTTAAAATCGAGAAAATTAAAGTATATAAATTGTTATTTAATGAGAAAAAGCATTTCTAGCAACTTTAATTGTTTCTATTATAGTGAGTATAAGATTTATTATCTTTATTAAAACAGTTTGTCGAAATGAGACTCATTTAAAATATAAGACCTTATAAAAAATTTAAGTACGTATTATATGCTGTAGTTATCCTGAAAAAAGATAGGTTTTCTTTATCTTTTTTTCGATTACGCGCAAAAATTAAATAAGTGTTTTTTAGTAAAATCTTGTTTCAACAAAGAGACTTATAGTATTATTTTTGAGTTAAGCGAGTGTCCGTAAAATTTGAAATAACGTTTCCGTAATGTAATCAACATAAAAACTCTTTGTTTTTTAAATGTGCATTGTAAAACCGATATATAGTAAAAGATATACTCAATTTAAAATACTATTTTGGTGCGAAAATGTTAAAAATATACAGCGTTTATATAAGTTGATAATCTAGGTTTAAAGAACTGTTTTATGATATCAGTTATATTACATACGGTCATATTATATTAACCAAGATATGTTTTAAATTAGTTTGCTCAAATCCATATGAAGCAACAGTTTTCTAACTACCAATTTTTTTATAGGAGGCAAGTGTCTATGAGAAATATAAAAGAGAGAATAAATGTCAAATATTACTTGATTATAACTAATATAAGTTTTTCAATATCTTTACTGTTAAGATAAACTGCAGTAAAGACTAATTTTTATATTTGTTTTTAAAAAAACAGTATTCTAAAAAGAAGTTTCGATAAATGTGTCAAATAAAAGAAGCGTTTTTTAGTAATTAAAACAATTTTTTCAGTATTTAGTTCAGTTAAAACGTTTTATTGAAGTACTTCCAGTGGAATTTTTTAAAAAAACGTTTTTTGTTGATTTTGAAAAAAAATAGTACGAAACGTGGCTTTATTGGCTATTATTGTTATTTTGAGACCCTGTTTTTGCTTTTGAGTTATCTCAAGTAATCTTCTATGCTTTGCGAGCGAACATTAAGATTCTTTGGGTTAAGGTGTTATTTTTTTTGAAAGCCGTATGATAAATAAAAAATCGTTTTTTTAAGACTTTTATAATCTTTCGTTTTTTATAATTATTGTGTTAACATCTACTTTTTTTAAAAACAATTTGTCTTTAAGTTTTTCTGTTGTTCGTTTTTAGAGTTTATAAAACACGTTTTTTGATCAACTATAGTTTTCTCAATCACATAAGAAAATATCGAATTTATCGCCTTTGCTATATTTAAAGCTACTCAATTCTTTTTTTCTGCTCATATTTTTATTTTTTTTTATTTTTTTAAAGACGGGCAGAAGGGTTTATTGTGATTTTTATGTCTTTTTCATGTTTTCACAATTTTTTTTAGAGTTTTTTAATGTGTAAATTGAGACTATTCGAAAATTATCGGTGAGGCTTTTGTATATAGACAGCTTCTATTTTAAAGTACATCGAATATTTTTTTATGTTTTTTTAATTGTTATCTTTTTTTCTACTCGAATATTTCAACATTGATTCTTCTATATTTTTTACGTGTGTTTTCTCATGTCTTTACAGCTTTTTTTTGAAATTTAAACTTTCTTTAAAACAACGAGACTTTGAGTTAATTTAAGGTTTTACTTGTATAATCGATCTTTTGAAGCAATTCTATTTTGTTTGTAAATGCGACTATGTTTTTTTATTAATTGAAAGCGCTTCAATCATTTGACACTTTTATCGAACTTTTTTTCTCTGAACAAAATCTTTATTTTAGGCAATTAAAAACGAAAACACAGACTTTTAAAAAATAAAATAATAGTTCACAGCGGTTTTTTTTGATGGTTTTTTTCAGCATAAAGCATCTTTGATTTCTATTGATTCTTTGCTTTTATATCCAAACTTTTGTTTGTCATGTTAGATTATACAAATTAATGAAGCATAAAGAAAGATTTTCTTTCTTAGGTTACATATTAGCAATATTATATAATATGTGTCAATTAGAAAAATATTTGACATATAATTTGTTCCAAAAAGAAATATTTTGAAAAAATGATTAAGGTTAATTTAATATAATGCCAAAATGATACTATATATGTCGCTATTTTTTCTGTTCTTTTTTTAACTAAAAGTATATTTTAAATAAAATGTCTTATAGAGTTTTTGAACGAATTATTTTAATATCAATTATTGTCACACCCCAAAACCTCCCCCCTCGCCAAAAATCTCCCCCCCCCTCGCACTATAATTTTACTAATATTTATTTTTTCGTTTCGTTTCGTTTGTTTTCGATTTTCGTTTCGTTTGTTTTCGATTTTCGATTTTCGTTTTTCGTTTTTCGTTATTTGTAGAATATATTTAGTAACATTATAACCACGTAGTCAAGCTTGTATCATATATAGTAGTAATCTATAGAACGGCTGCTCGGATCTGAGTGAGATCTTTTTTTTATTTTATATAGTTAATTTCTTTAATAAGAAGGGATGTGAGGGTGTGGAGGGGGAGCTGTGGGGTGTAGCAACTATTATATCAGATCTTATAATCGACTTGAGGTATAAGACTCAAGTTCAACTGGTGCTTGGATTTGTTAATGGATGTTTAAAATATGTTATAAAAAACAACTTAAATGTGTTTGTATAAAATTTTTGTCGTGTAGAAAGAAGAGTTTTCAATACGATATTATATATTGCCACACGCCAAACACCCCCCTCCCTTTTCCTATAATTTTATTAAAGTAGCTTTATTATAATTTTACTAATAATTATTTTTTCGTTTCGTTCGTTTTGTTTTGTTCCGTTCATTTTTCGTTTTCGTTTTTGTTTTTGTTTTCGTTTTTGTTTTTGTTTTCGTTTTTGTTTTTGTTTTCGTTTCGTTCGTTATTTGTAGAAATCTATAGAGTAACATTATAGGCACCTACTGAGCTTGTAACACATATAGTAGTAATTTAATTTAGGGCAGCTCGATTCTGGCTAGATGAACTTTTTTTTTATTTAATATAGTTAATTCTTTAAGAAATCTGGGGGGTGGCGTGTAGCATATATTACCGAATTGTTTCGATATGAGGTATGTAGAAAAAACAATTATTACAATATATTTTATTAAACTAAAAGTCATTCAAGGATAAATATGTTTCTTCACATTGTTAGTATAACTATCAAGTACATTATCATAAATAGTGTCGATTTTTATTTCGAACAAAGGATGTAAGACAAAGAGATGTTTATCTAAAGATAGACAAAAACATTCATTTTTTATCTGACACTAAGACAAAGTGTAGAATAAATAAAATGAAATGTCTCTTTTCGCGCTCCCAATGAATATTTCATTCATCAATGGACATTTTAAAAAACAAAATCTGTTTAATAAGTGGCCAGTAACTCACCAAGCCTCTTTAACATAGTGGCAACTATTTCATAAAATATAGTAGATAAGTTGACTTTATAAGAAAACATCAATTATGAGAGACGTTTAATTAAAAAAGATTGTGTAGATTTTCAAACACTTATACAGCCCGCATTCTCCTGCATTAAAATAAAAATAAGAAAGCAAAAAAGAGTTTTAGTCTGTCTAAAGTATTTTTTTATTTCAAAAAGCTTTGCTTTGAAATTCAAAGGGTTTTGTTTTTATTGAAACGTATTCGATTTCAATATGATCAAAGAACGAAGAAAGCGACAACAACTTTTTTGTTATTAAAAATCAACTGTTTATTAACTCACATTCTAAAACCATTTTAAAAAAAATTTTGTAATAAAAAACAAAACTAGCTATAATGCGAAAAAAATCATTTATAGTTGTAAAAAACGTTTTATACAGAAAAAAGTTGTTTAAAGTGAGAATACTTAAATTAAATAGTCGTAAAATTGAACTATAAGCTCTTATTTAAATTTAGATAAACGAATATCAACTATATTTATTATATGTTGCGCCGAAAGGCATAAAACACTCATTTGAACGATTGTTTTTTTTTCAACAAGCAAGAGTTTTAATTAAATTTTTTTCGGGCTTTTTTGTTCATTTTATCAAATATAAAAGAAACCAATGTCTAATTTACGTTGATTATTAATTTTAAAACTAATAAAATATATTTAAAATGTAGCTTTAATTTAATTGTTTTTGCTTTACTTAAATTTAAATATAATTTGTCTTAATTGGTTTTAACTACTTATACAGAAAAACAATATGGCGAAAAAAAAACGGCATTTATTACATTTAAATTTTTTATCTATTAGATATATTCACGGGAATATATTAAAAAAAATACAATTAAAAATATTAGCTTCAAAAAAACTTATACCCTTTAGCACTAATTTATTAATCATACAAAAACAATTATCGGCTGTTACTAGTGTTGGTAGGCATTTCGACAATGTGTCAAATAAAGAAGGATTTATATTCGGGTTGTTTTGATTATTAATTTGGAGTTTGCTTTTTGGTAAGCCCTTGTTACTGAAAGTCTTTATATCAAAAGTTTCATCAAAAAAAAATTAATAAATTAAGTCTCTCGTATTCCTAATTTAACATTATGTGTCGAGGTGTCTCGAATTTATCTATTACTTTTATCAGGTCGTCATACCATTGTTTAATATAAACTATTTCGATATATGTTTGTTTTGAAAAGGTCGATTCTCTGACACTGCAGCCTAAAACTCTAGAGTCAAGAACATTTAGTTTTGATTTCAATTATTTAAAACAACTTGTTGACGTAATATATAGCAAATTTCATCCATCTACTCTATTTCGTAATAATTACATCTGAAGAAACTTTTAGATGCTCTAACATGTTGCGTCTATTCTTATTATTTAATAACGCGGGTCTCATGCTAAAAATGAAAACTTCTGTAGTGCAGAACTTAGTTTTTATCACCATTGCAAAAATGTGTACAATACGGAGTCAGGTAAGTTATATGTATCAAGCTTGCGTTTTTCTCTTTCATCAAAGTTATCGATTTTATCATATAAGAAGAAGCATCAGATAAATACAGGTTAAACTTATATAAATCAAGTTCGGATCTCTTTAGAGTTTTTTCAATTTCCAAATAAATTATAATCACGGCAGGAGTGACATTCAGCTCAGAGAGCATATAAAATATGTCTCTCATGATTCTAAAATATTTCCTGTCGAATATTTAAACATTTTATGATTTTAAACTTACTTTTGTCTATAATCAAAAAAAACTTTGTCTTTTGTACCATCGGTATATCCTGTAGTTTTTTATTGACAAGTCCGTCTATTTGTCTTTAAGTGAAGATTCATTGGGCAAGAAATATTGAAATCTGCGAAGAGTTTCTTTTTTTTTCTGAATGTCGTAAATTTTTTAAAGATATGATTGCAGATAGAAACACGACAGTTATTAAATTTTTTATTTTTTAAGTTTTATTTATTAATGTTATCTGCGTTAGGTTTATTATTTTGATAGCTGAAATGTGAATTTAGTATTAAATTCGCAACTATGTTTGACTTATGTTCATAGTTTACATTAAGCTATCAACAATTACAGATTAATATATTGACGAAAATACTATTAAAAGGATAGATGTATATTCTCACATAATATCTACACACTCGAAGTTCGTTTTTTTTTGTTTAAGCACAGAATGAAAAAAAATGTAAAAAAGTTTGCAATTTTTTCAAAAAACATTTAATTTATTTCTACCTAAAATTTAAACATCACTTGGTCGTACCAGAAGTTACATTTATATTTTTTCACAAATATGTAAAAATGAAAAAAACAACCTATGCGTGAATTTGAATTTTAAAAACCTGTAAAAAATATATGAGCAACTTGGGCTTGTTTGTCGGGTAGGTGGCGCTGTAAACAAGAAATTATAAAGAGTTTTGAAACTGCTAGGTTGTTTAAAAAAAACACAAAACTTACAATAAATCTCGTCTATTTTTTTTTGATTTGTAAAAACTGCTTATTTCGATTATTAAGACACGTGCTTTTGTGAACATTTTTTGTATTATGCGCTTTAGCATGTTATCACGATATGCAAAAAGTGTTTTTTTATTTTTTGTTCTTATATCGCTTCTGATTTATTCCTGTAGCCGACACTCGTCATCTAATCTTTAATGTATTTAAATTGTCTTTCTAGGATGATAAAGAATAAGACGAATGGTTTTTTATCATATATATGGCATTACACATTTTATAGGTTATACTGAGCTGAGACAGTGATAACTGTAGTATGTAAACATTTTCAAAAGCTAATATAATATATATTGCCAACAGAGCTTAAATTTTGAAACAAACAAAATTTTATGTGAATTTCTTACAAGATGTCAGAGAATAAATACTTACTGGAGTGTCTTGAAAGAATTTATACAAACTTTTTTTTATGTTATCTATTTTAAATCGCAAATCATTAATTCGAGCAGAGACACTAATACCATTACTACACACAATACCTAATAATTTGTGGAGCAAGCTTCAGATATAGAGAAAACGATACTTACTCAGTTTTGCTTATTATAATTTTAATTAGGCAACGTACACTAGAATCTTAATTAGACAACGTACACTAGAATCTTAATTAGACAACGTACACTAGAATCTTAACTATGTAACTTACACTATAATCTTAATTAGGCGATTTTCACTATATTCTTAATTATGTAACTTGCACTATAGTCTTAAATAAAAAAAGATCTAAGTAAAAACCAAGACATTACATCATATAATATTTTTTCAGTATCGTTTTTTAAACGCCATAAACACGCATATTAATAGCGCTTTTTTTCTTTTAAATCAAGATAACATGAATGAACTTCCGAATTTAATGAAAAGATATTCAACTTAAAAAAAAGATCAAAAGTTTTTTCAGGTGAGACTTTTAAAGCTAAACCGCAACAATAATAAATAAAATAAGTGATTGGTTACTAATTGCTATTTAAAAAAAAGTTTTTGATTAGTTTTAGACAGTTTTTTATTTAAATATTTTCGCTTAACCAATTTATAATAGAAAATTTATTAGTTAAGATTATAATGGGATAATATTAGGCAAGTACCGAAAAAACAAAGAATTCAAAAAACAAATCAACTTTTCTAAATTAAAATTCAAAAAACAACATATACTCTCTAGAAATAAACAAGATTAATTTTTAAAGCGGTTTTTAACTACAGATATCTATGCTTCCAATTTTTTGAAAAAACTAACAGACTGAAGCTTTTAAAAAAAAAATATATTTCTTCAGAAGCAGAAAAATCTTTCAGTCAAAAAATCTTTTTTACACTTTATCTTATATATAATGCTTGTGTTTTAAAAAACCTTGCAGCCCAGGGATTTAAGTAACGGCGAACACGGGTGTAATCTAGTAAAAAAACAGACAGTTAAGAATATAAACGACTTCTATATTAAAAAACATCGAAGCGATTTAACTTTGTTTAGAAAAAATTAACAAATAGAACCTTGAAATAAATAGAAAAAAGTTTAAAACGTTTAAAAGAACGAAAACTAAATGAAAAACAATACACAGAAGAAACGGTCGCTTTTATAAGTTGTTTAATTTCTCAGAGAACAAATATAAAATATTAACATTTTTTTCTCAGAACGTTCCAAACTCTATTATTAGAATAATATCTTTACATTATAATATTTAACAGGTTACTTTTTTTTCTCTATTAATCGTCTCTGTCAAATATTTGTTATAAGGAAACTCGATCTTTTTAACATTTCTACTTATAAGATTTATTTTTTAACATTTCTACTTATAAGATTTATTTTTTAACATTTCTACTTATAAGATTTATTTTTTAACATTTCTACTTATAAGATTTATTTTTTATCGGCTGCTGAGTGTTCCAAAATTGGCGATAACCGCTATATGATCAAAAAAAAATAGACGATCTTGGTTATAATAACATAAGACATAAAGTAATTAAAAAAACGACATTGTTGTTATTATGTCAATTGTATATAAATTTTCTGTTTAAAAACTTTTTAGTGTTGTTCGTTTTGTTTTTAAAAAACATTATAAAAGCATATATTGTGAAAAACGAATATAAGCCCCCCATCCTACATAGACAATATATATTAAAAGTCTATTGTATGTCATAAATTAAAAAACTACATGGGAAACAAAGACTTTAAAGTAAAATAACATAGAAAAGAATAAACAGCTCACAACATTCAAAAATAAACATTTTTATAGATATAATCATTTATTGTTCAAAATTTTATCTAAACAATTAAGGGTTTAATTCTAAACGGTTTAAAAAACATAATAATCATTGTTTTTTTTGCCATGTTTACTATATTATAAAAGGCGAAAAATTTTGCTGTCATATGCTATAATTTCTGCTATTCTGTTTTTAAATGCTATGAAATAATATAAAACATTTGATTAAAAAACCAATTTTTATTAAAAATTTAACTTATATTTTAGTACTTTTCTTTTGTTAACTTAGATTAATAAAAGAAAATCTAAATCAAGCAATGTTAATTAAAATTAGTTTTTATAAAAAGCAGGGCGTTAAATATAAAAATGTGTTTTTTTTTCAAAAAATTGTGTTTGTATAATATTACCCTCGGCGAACAACGCCTAAACATAATTTAATTAAAAAAACAAAGCAGAAATGCTTTATATAACTTCCCTACCGACCAAAAATTCATTATATTGTAACATATGGATATGTATGTGGCATTCACTAAAAAGCTTTTGTCAATATACATCCAAAAACGAAAGAGTATATCGCATCTAAAATAGAAGCACATAGATCAAGAAATGTTAAACTTTTTAATTGACGCGCGCATTATAATATTTTTATATAGCATTCGTATATATATTCTGTTAATTTTAATTAAAACCATAGGTCTTAGATCTTCATGTTTATCACAGTTTTTTTATAAGAAGTAAAAACTTAAAAAAAACCTGTTACCAAAAAACAAGAATTTGCGAAAAGTAGTTAAAAAAGCGTGTCAGGTCGTGGTTTGCCTCATCATCATATATAAACAAACAATCCTCAGTTTTACAAAGTTTAAATTTACTTTTTTGACGATTGAGACGTTTTTATCAGCAGATGTTTTACTTAGAAAATTACAAAATAAAAGACTTACAGAGTTGTTCATGTTTATGAAATACACACTTATAAGTGATATAAATGCGAGTAAATGTGTTACCAAGTATAAGTACAGTTGAGATAAAAAATACAAAACTTATTCCAAAACAAATGTTTTTTTCTTGGTATTTTCATAACTGAAGTATTAAAGATAAGAAGTATTGTAATATTAAGTGGGGAAATATATAATACTTAAAAACCAAGTGGCTGATAAATTTTGGCAACATTGCTACAGCTGCTAACTCTATCATCGTTGTTAATACAATAGTTAAATCTATCAGGTAATTTAACATCAACAAAAAATTTCAATTGTTTTTTCTGTTTCTGCAACTTACGTGAAAAAGCTGTTGAGTATATAAATTAAATTAATAAATAATATTTTTTTACTAAAAAATTTTTTTGTTAATTAAATAATTTTAATACACAATTGTTTTATAAGTTTACGCGCACCTTATGAAAACATCGACAGAGTAATCAAAAGCATAAACCCTCTAATTGTTAAAACTAGTGAGTTCCGCAATTTATTTTATTTTTTTTGTCTATTTTTTTCTCCTTTTTGTAAGAATATAGTCAAGCTGGTTGTGTGTTACTATGTTTTATAGAGATAATCAATCTTCAGCAAAAAAAGATATCAGACATCGGAGATGAGGGAATACTTGTAATCAAAGTAAAACCTGTCTTAGTGACAAAAACATGCTAGACAGTTTAGTATAAAAGAAAAACATTGAACTTATATTAACATATGTCACATCAATAAGAGCGATAAGTGAAAAAGAAAATTTACAAGATTAATACCAATATTATATTAGAAGTAAGTTCTATTTTTTTGACATAAATGCTACTTGTTGTATTTTAAATATTGTTTCTTCTAAAGATATCCGCCATAAAAAACAGCCTTAATTATAACACTTTTTAAAAAAAGCTCTTTTTTTTAATGTTTTATTTTGTGTTTTTGGCTCTTGAAATTTTTTAGTTCGTTCTGAAATTTAAAAAAACAAACATTTTATGGAGTTCTGCTGAAGTTTTAAACTTCTTTTAGAAATTTCTGATTCGAAAAAACATTGAAAATTTTTTGTAAATTTGCAATTTTTTTTTAAATTGTTAAAAACAAAGCAATTAGCTAATCAATAATCAAATTACAGACAAAAATTGAGTTGATCTAAAGAAAAAAAAACACTATAAAACGATTTTTACAGAAGAAAGGATTTGTATATTCATTATATGCTTCTCAAATAATCATCAAATAAATCAACACTCATTTTCCCTTCCAAAATTTTTTCCAAAATTGCCTCCTTACAGGTTTCAAACTCTCCAGTGCGTTGTTTAATAATCAAAACCCCATAAAGTTTTTTAAATAAACAGTCATGAATAAACTTATAATCCAGAATCTCAACCAAAATTCTTTCCGAACTCAGAAGTTCTTCACTTGTAATTTCTTTAATTTTCAAACTTTCGTTATTTAATAATAGTTCCCGATCAAATAAGTCTTTATTTAATAATAATGATTTATCCAATAAAGATTTGTTTAAAGAAGCATTTAAATATTTAAATACACTTTTTCTAAATCCCTCGACAGATAAATGTAAACCCTCAGATTTACAACATAAATAAACGGCTGAAATGTGTAAATTAAACTCATTTAAATGTTCCTTTTTCTTATTTATAACTTCTTTATAGTATAAATAATTAGATAAGACACTTAAAGGATATTTTTTAAACAATATATATTTAATTAAACTGTTGATTAGCGGTGTTTCTGTCATGGGCTATTTATTATAATATTCTATAATAGAGATACCATGTTGGTTATATTTGATTTAAATCGGACATTAATTTGCAAGTATCCCTCATTAAAAGTACGTCCACATTTTAAAGAGCTTTATCAATTCTTAAAACAAAACGCAATAAAAATCGGTTTCTGGAGCTTTTGTCAAAAACACAATTATGAGAAAGTTCTGACTTTTCTACAGAATGAAGGGTATCAATTTGATTTAACAAGATATGATTCTATCGATTCAACTAAAGCATTTGGGAAGGAACGAAAAAAAGACTTAAATATTATTGCACTTGAGTTAAATATCAAATTAGATGAAATTATTTTGATTGAGGACGATGAAACTAAATGTGTTGAAAAACAAAATCGTTTAATTGTTAAGCCGTTTGATGGGGATTATGCAGATGTTGAGTTTAAAAGTATTAAGCTGCATTTTGAGAGGCTATTGAATAAGTGAAATAATTTTTTATTCTTTTATTTACTATGGTATATTTAAAAAAAAGACATTTTGTCGGAAAACAAAAACTAGAACTCATATATTAATTTTAAAAATGCATATATTGATTTGAGGGAAAAAAGTTTAATCTAAAAATTGAACCAAACACAAAAAAACATTATTAGAAGAATTTTATGTCTGACTTAGGCGAGTAAATGTTAACCGGTGTTTAAAAAAATCTTGTTTTTTTTTCAAAAAATTTTTTTAGAAAGTAGTATTGTGTTTTTTTTGTTGACGACGTTTCTTGTTTTTTTATGAAAATTTGAGTGTTTTAAAAAGACCTTGAATTAAAATCTACTTTTCTTCTGACATTCTTATAGTTTATATCTGTTTCTTCTACTGTGACGAGTTTGTTGTTTTCGCAATTTCTACTTTTTTCACATTTAAACAATATAAAAAAAAGTTTTTAATATAAAATTATCGAAAGGAATTGAAAGAGAGCAGATACTCGGCATGTGATTTGTATTAAAAACAATATACATAAAATCAAATATACATCTTTATAACAATATAATAGTTAATAAAAAAAATCCGAACAATTACGCCTTTTTTATATGTCTGTAAAATAATAAACGCTTTCTCAACATCATTTATTTACGGATTTTTTTCTTTTGTCGTGTGTTGTAGATGAATAATAAACAACAAAGCCGACATTCTCAGCATTAAACAAAATAAATATATGAACAAAAAACTTAGAAATACTCACATCTTGAATCAAATATGTTTTTTTATTCATTCCGGTTTTTCTTATAGCGTCTATATAAAACTAAAACAACAAAGTATAAAATTAAAAAGTGATAAATAGAGTTAAAAAACAGCTAAATAGAAAAAAATTCTCATAAAATGAACAAAAGTAAATTTTTTAAAAATTAAAAAGTCAATAAAATCTTTCTAAATAAATAAATTAATGAATATCTTAAGTGTTTTTAAATTAATTGGGCGCTTAACGCAGCCATTCTGACAATATATGTAATTTTTAGTCAGGCCTTGTTATCTTCCAAGTGGATTGAGACTCAAAAAATGTTTTTTATCTTTATTTATCTAAGTGTTTATGTTGTTCATTGTCCGAGACTGTAATTATTTTGCGATAATGAGACAAATTAAAGGTTTGTTACTTTCAATCGTGAGTTGTACTTAGTATTTATACACTACTCTTCACTATTTTTCGCTTGTAATTTATTTGTGTAACTATTGTTATAGTTTAATTAAGTAAAAAATAAAACAAAACACATGCTTATAACTTAACGTCGCGATGCAGATAAATGTAATTGTTTATTAAAAAACACTGTGAATACATTTTCACATTTTTCACTACATAATCAAGTGAGAAAAGCGTCTTCTGAGATGTTTAGATATCATGTGAGATATATAATTCAATTTCCTGACCCCAGTTCTCGCTCTAGGCTTTCTACCAATGACCCGTAATTTATGTCAATTTACTAGAAATACCTGGGTCATTTGTGTATGTTCTAATGTTCGGAAAGATTCAAGAAGGATATGGATCGATTTTCGCAAAACCAATGTAGATCAGAAAAATAAAACTTCTAATAGTTTTGGTAGTTTTCGAAAAGGGATTGGCCAATGCAGTAACGCTCACCTTTAGATTAGAAGTATATTTTTGTTTTTTTTTCACTTTGAACATCAAACTGGCAGAAAATACAACAAATTGGTTTATCAACACATTACTTGTAAAACCAAAATTTTGCAAACACATTTCGGAAAACATACTCTTAGCCTTCTTCCTCTCATCAACACATACCGCGCGAATATGAAGAACTCAAAACCCAGATATAAACAAATTTTAATTTTCTCGCATTCGAGAATTCTTAGAACACTTTAAAAAAATTCACAGCATTCTCTCAGAACTCAACGAACTGCCACAAAAATTCACTTTCAATTCACAAGAGAGATCTGTATACACTCGAATATTTTACAATATACTACGCACGAACAACGAAGCCAAGGGATGGCACAGAAGTATTGATGAATTAATAGAAATCTGACATCCACTTTAGCTCTTTTTATCACGAAGTTATTAGACTAAAAAAAGAGAATATTTTTAAAGTTATTCAGTTAAAACAGAGAAGATTTACACGATACACAGTAAATTCAGGCAATGAAATAAAAATCAGACACATTATAAACAGTTTTCATCTTTTGACTCAGCCGAGTTTTTCTGACTATTGTTATCAGTTGTCGTTTTTGATTTTTCATGGCATTTCTCCAATCTAATTATAAACACTGTCTTCAATAACTTTTTTTCTCGTTTCTCCAATCGCCCATCCGAATCACAGATTATGCCTTCTATTTGTTTCTTTAATTTTTGGGCGAAAACCCATAAATTAATTTTTTTAGTTAGTGAGCGAAAATTCGGGTATATAGCTCGTTTTGACAAGGCGTATTAAATCATGACTTCGTCTTAGACATATGTATATGTAGGATTCATCATATCTTAAATTAAATAAAAACATCGATTTATTAAATTTGACCTTATTGTACTTTTCTTCTTATTTGCGGCGTTATGAAAGGCACTAAATTTCCATTTGTTCTATATTATTTGTATAGAAAAAGATTTTTTGAAAAAATTTTAATATAGGAGCTTCGCGTTATGATTGATCATTAAATCGGTGAAAAAATCATAAATTTTTTACATTTTAAAAAAAGGGCGAAACATAACGGCGTAGACCGTTATGTTTCGTTATATATTAAAATTTATCTTTTTTTCACTATAATTATATAAATTTAATATAGAATCAACCACAGCGCCAGGCTTCTATATTAAATTTTGATAAAAAATCATTTTCTATACAAATAATATAGAACAAATGAAAATTTGGTATCGTTAATAACGCCACATTTATACATTTTCCTTAAAACCAGTAGAAAATATGTTTTCTGCTTGAAAGAATAACATTATAATAATCGAGTGTAAAAACGAATAAGCCTCACACATGTAATTAAACCAACATTTTTAAAAAGCAAACCCACGGTCTGTAAAGCTTTTTATCGTAAGATGTTAAGATATTTTAATAAGCCGGCTAATAAAGAAGTTATTAATGAATAAATGTAACGAAAAGATTGAATAAGAGAGTTTGTTTTGCAAAAAAATTTCAGTAAATTTATTTTGTTAATTATCTAAGCCGTTTTTTAGGAAGTACACAGACACACAACTTTTTTCTCAAATACAAAATTGATTGTTACAAGTGCAGATTTTTTGCTACAAGTGCGAAATTAATTGCAACAGTACGAAATAGATCGAGAAATTTCATATTAAAAAACAAGAAACTGCTCTTAATTATTAACGAAAGTTTCATACAATAAAAGAAAATAGTCGTAATGTTGGATAGTGATATCGAGGATTTGTAAAAAATTTATTGTATTGTTTTTGTAATTGTCGAAGAAAGCATCCTTTTGACATATCATATGTTTTTTTTTATTGACTTCTCTAAAATTAACGCTAAACTTGAAAATATATCTTTGATATTCTCTGATACTTCTGCATAAAAGCAAAATTTATATTTCTAAATAAGCAACGAAAAATCAAGTTGTTTTCTGTGAACTGCAAGCTCAACGCAGGCATATCTGCGCAATGCAACCCAGAATATGTTTTTCAGATGTTAATAAATTCTTTTCTGAAATGAAATCGATAATTGTAAAGAATAAAACACGCTAAAGATTTTTTCAAGCTACCAGTCAAATTCTTGGTGTTATAGTATCTAGGTAGTCAAGCTGGCTTAAAGCTGAAATTTTTTATTTAAGTAATCTTGTAAAAATCAAAAAAATAATAGGAGTATCGACATTAGCGGATTTTCATTATACAATACATATGATGCTGTATTCAATAAAAGCTTAATAAGTGAATTTAAGACTATAGTTGAAAATTGGGCTGTCTAATAGATATTATGGGTTGTATTCTAGGTTTTGAATACCCGATAAAAACAATTTTGTAAGAATTACAAAATAAAAAAACGTAGAAAGATTCAAACAATCTAAAAAACATATAAATAGAGAATTGGCAGAGAAAGTAACATTTTAATTGTAAGTGATAATAATGAATAAATCATTATAAGCTTTCAAATTTGCTGAACTAAAATAAAAACAACTAAAATCTATTGCCGTTGAAAGTGTTTTTTCTATCATAAAAAACATATTATCTGTTAGTTGGCATTTTATAGATTCAAATATCGATATATATTTTTATGCTTATTACAGCGTAAAGTAGATTTTAATCGCTTTATGTTTATAAAACTTTTTTATTCTAGTCCAATTGTTTTTGTACGTTTTTCTGTTTATTTTTTGTAACATTTTTTGCAACTTTTATGTTGCTTTAGTAATAAAGTCCACCAGCCGTTTTTAAAGCCACTGTTTTTAAAACGAGATCTTTTACAAAAAGATTTTATCTATTAACACACAGAATTAACATATATCGATTCGTTAATTTTAAATTAATATTATCTAAATGCACTTATACATCGCTTTTTTTTGAATCAAAAAAAACGAATTTTTTGTGAGAAAAAATAGATGTCGTTTTTGAGTGTTTTCGGTAGTTTTTTTGGTTTTGTGTTAGAAAAAATTTTTTATAGAAAAAAAATTGTTAAAATAAAATAAATATGAGTTACTGAATATGTAAATTCATATTTTTTAGTTTGTTTGTGTTGGTTTTGTGAAATGTCTAGAAAAAAAATGTTTTGTGTGTAATGAAAGTTATTCTTATGGTTTTTTAATTGCATAAAAAAATCAATATGACGAAAGTTTTATTTGGCCGAGATAAGTATCGCGCAAATGAATTTAATCATAATTTTTTCACATTTTTTATTTTATAAATTAAACTTTTTTTATTTTTTACACATTTTTTAAAAGCACAAAAATCATTAAAATAGAACTTCAGTTTTTGTGATGTTTTTTGATAAAACTTATCAAAACAAACGGTGTTTCAACGATTTAAAATGCTTAAATATTTCTTATGAGAGAAGACTCTATACTGTGATAAATAAACTTTTTTTAAAAGTTGCGAATAAACCCAACTAAAATTTACTTCCCAGACGTTTTTGTAAAGCTTAAAAGCGTTTATAACATATATAATTGAAAAAAAGTTTAAAACAATTCCTCTATGGTTTTTTTGAACATTCTTCATGTGTCATAAAAAAAATTTTTTAAACATAATAAACATTATCTTACAGCAATGTTCTTGAGTTTCTATATAGAAATATAGAACAAGCAAAAAAACACAAAACTTCATTTACAAAAACTCTTGCGCAAGGTTCAATCTCAGATTTTTAATTAAGCATTTTAAAAAAGTGGGAATGAAAAAAACAAACATCTTTTTTAGATTTAGCTTTGTTTAAATTGCGTTTTAACTAATTGTTTTTTATTTTTAAATCAAAAAAAAGATAGAGAATATATAACCGCGTTTAGTCGATGATTCTTCTGAATCTATCAAATACATTGTTTTTAAAATTTAGTCTATTTATAAACCAATTCTAAACAAAGCTCTTTTAATATTCAGAGTTATCACATATTGCTCACACATTCACTTTTTTTTATTTATTAGACCGCAAATCTGTATATTGCACCGAGCGATGATTTTTTAGAGGTATTTAATATAACGTCTGTTTTTTATACAATTGACTGATCTGAGTCTTAATAATAAAGAAAAAAATTTTTAAATAATAAATTTTTTAATTTTCTATCCCAATCAGAAGTACTTTCTCGTTTGGTTTTTTTTACTTGGAGGCAGGAATGTAGTCTATTTAAAAAACGAATTTTTTAATCCAAAATAGTGAAATATGTTAAGTTCATTTCTGAATAATGTTTTTCGGACTTAAATTTAAATTAATTATGCAATAATAACTTTTTTGACTTAAACTTAAGTCTAGTTCAAAAAAGCAGCTTTTTTGCGGCTAATTTAAGTCCAGTCTGAAATAACGACTTGTTTTTTAATTTAATTTTAGTCCAACGCAGAATACTAAGTTATTTGTGGCAAATTTAAGTTCGATCTGAAAAGCAGCTTGTTTTAAGATTTAAATTTAAGTTCATTTTCGAATAGCGACTTTTTTTGACTTAAATTTAAGTCCAGTTACAGTAAAAAAGTTAAATAACGCAAGGAATATTATTAAAGCGACCAAATCATTACGCTAATAGAAGCAATAATGTTTCTTAAATTATCTAAATAAAAAAGTGCTTCTTATCATTACAATATTATATTATATAGAATGATCTAAAAAACCAAACATTAAATTAAACAAAAGAGATAAAACAATTCTTGTGAAAACAGAAAAAAATGCAAAATAAAAATTGCATAAAGACTAGTGCTTTTTTGCTGGTGTTGCATATTTTAAAAAAATGTGGGCATTGGCTTCTCGCGTTCGTATAGCTACAAAAAACATAAGTTAAAAAAACTAGATTAAACAAAATTTAGTTATAGAATATAGCACATAACGAGCAAAAAGTTAAGTAAATTTTTTTTATTTGAGACTTGTGTACTTGATGAAGATCTCGACTTTCAAAAAAATTTTTTATACTGCGCAATATAGAGGAAATTTCTATTATAGCATAACATATCTTTTAGAAAATAATAACACTTTCAAGCCATATTATCTTACGAACACAGAGGGAAGTCTTTTGACATTAGAAAAATTGCTCTCAACATTAAGTTTGTTACACCCATTGTTACATCATTTTTATTCTTATAATTTTTTATATATTCAGGTTAGGCATATCTTAACTGTTTAACGACAAATCAGAGTTTAAATTTACACAGTATGTAACCAGCGTGTCATATCTTTGAAATAAAACAGAGGAGACAGGTTTGTTGCTTTTTTCGATTTATTATACTGGTAAACGATTTTTTGTAAACTCGTTTATATAATGTGCTGGTTCGTCTCTGTTGTTTTTCGTATTAAAAATTAAATGTTTGACTAAATATAAAGATTTGCGCTTGGTTTCGTGAGAGTATATGATGTACCTTGCCTGTTTTCGATGTCAAAAGGCGCTAAAAATTCTTTAATGAGATTGGTTTTAAGTTTTCCACCTTTTTCGCTATAGAAGATCTTCCGAAAGCTCTGCTATAAAAATCTTTTTTCAATTTTTAATAGCAAATTCTGAATTTCGTCTTGTGTTGAGTACAAGAAAGCAAAAATTGAAAAAACTTTTTTAGAGTGTGAAAATGTATCTATTCTAATTATTAATATCTCAATATTTTGTTAAGGCTCTGGTTTTTTTTTAAGGCGTTCGCGTATAAATCTCGGCTCTATATGTGTCTGGAACAGCTGCTGTTGAAATTATTTCGCGTTGGTTTCTCCGGCAACACGTCAAATGTTTTTAATTTGCACGGCAGAAATACCAACACAATATTGAAACATCTGTTTGCGAAGTGCTTTTGTAACAACTTGTCTTAGCAGATGATGTCTTTTAATCTTTTTTCTTATTTTTCTCATTCAAACGATTAAATAAACTACGTTATTACACTTTCACACAAACACCTCTATTTAATAATGAATTTTTCGGTTTTTTTTAATATACTTTTTTAGCACATGCTATTCAAACTGTATGACTGCTGTCCAGTACTTAGAAGTCAGAATATATAATGCTTTGTTTTTAATTTCGTTTAGTGAAATTCTTCACAAAATTAAAATAATGTTTCATGTAAATCTCGATCACGTTTATTAAGAAAAACCAAACTATCTCTTTTGTTTAATTCGGTTTCCGATTTTTAGATCAGTTTATATATATAATAAAACCGTAATAATAACAAAACTTTTTTTTTAAAAAATATAGTTTTCACTTAAACAACTCAATAAATATTATTTCGTCTAAAAGGCTAATAAAAGACCGCCGTAATAATATTACTCAAGTTGTTTTTTCTGTAAAATTTTTGCTATTATAGTTTTGACTAAGAGGCCGATGTAGTAACATTTCTTTATTTTTTCTACTTAAAATAACAAAAGAAAATTATTATACTTGCTTTTTAATCAAAATTATAATAACAGAAAAATTTTCGTTTAAGCATTTAACGAATATTATTAAGGCGACACTATAATATTACCACATATACTTTCTGGTTGCTCGATTTACGGAGATTAGTATTCATATTTTTGAAAGATAAACGCAGTACATTTAAGCATTTTAATCCCTTTCTATATCATTTTATTTTTTTAAAATGTCATAGAATATCTTCTACTTTCTGATTATTTTCGAAAATGTCTCAAAAAAGATCACATTAGTTTTTTGAGTGAATTGATTTTTAATTTAGGCTAAAAAAACAAGTTACATTATTTTAAAACACCAAAGTATGAAGTGCAAAAAAAAATCGTTTTATTATAAAATCCCAATTATAAGAATAAAATCAAATTACATTATTTAAAAACGAATTATGAAGCGAAAAAAACAAGTTACATTATTTTAAATGCCCAAATATGATACAATAATTTGTAGCGGATTTATTAAGGAAAAGTTTATTCTACTGAAACAGATTAATTCGTTTTTTACTTTGTACGTATTAAAAAATATATTACATTACATGATCAAATTTATAAAAAATCATTCAATACAATATAAATCAAACACTAATTAGAGGATAAAGTGTCAATATTTTTTCTCAAATAAAAAAAATGTAAAAGATATCTTCCTGTTAAAAAATAGTAATAGATAATTGAAAAAAAACGAGTCTTCAGGGCTCTTTGTTTCAAAATACTCAAATATATTACATATTAAAGTATATGCGTCGACTACTGAAAAAGCTTTTTTTTCGATTATTTATCACGAACTATATAATATTATATAGTTCAAGAAATCAATATACAAAAAAGTTTCTCTAATTTACCGATTCTTTAATTTACCGAATTTCTAATTTATCGAAATAGCTCGATTTTGTATAGTTTTATTAAACAAAATTCTCTAGTTTACCGAATTCCAAAATTTATCAAAAATATTTCATGGTAGACAAAAAAAAATCGAAAACCAAGCGTAAAAAAAACACATCTTACCATAAAAGAAAAGAAAGAAATAATAAAATTCTCAGCAGAACATCCTTCGTTCTCAAACGTTTTTCTATCTGATTTTTTTACAA
>SBJP01000144.1:1652-25252 GCA_014805705.1 Cucumispora dikerogammari | reverse complement strand
ATCAAAATAGATCATCTCTATTTTAATTTGCGTATAATAAAAAAACATAAATTTTAAATGTATTCATTTAAAAAAAGTTATACGCAAATTAAAATACGAGGCTACTTAAATAAAAAATGAACAAAAATTATTTTCTATTTAAAAGTTATACGCAAATTAAAATAGTCAACAAATTAAAATACTACATTTATAGACCTGTTAAATTTTAATTAAAACGAGATTCTCCTGAAGTTAAAAAAAGTTTTTAATTAATATAAATAAAAAACCGAAAAAATAAAAATATAGTGAAATATTTTTTAATCTATCTTAGTTGTTGTATCGCCTCGTCCAGATAACCTCTTATATGAAACCTGAATAAAACTATTATAGTATGCAGTGATTATAAAGAAAACAGTTGCAGCTATAAGTGATAGACCATACATTTTTAAAGGGTGTTCAAACTGGTTCAAGAAGGGGTAAGGATATTTATTATTTATCGTATTCGTATACCGTACCCAAGTGATATATGAAACTGATAAAAACAACGCAAATATGTAATCCAAACTAGTAGGTGCTCTGTCTATTTCTATTAAATAGCAGGAAATTACAATAAAAGGGACTAAGTGTCGCGGAAATTGTCTTATAATACCGGTTACTCCCCCGTGCATTTTTTTCATTTCGTCTTTCGTATAAATGGAGATCCTTCTAAAAAAGAATAATCCCCAAAAACTGAACAGAATTGCCATTTGAAGTGTAGCAACAGCATGCGCAAGCATTGATAAAATTGTATAAAATCTAAATAAATATAATGTAGTGCACATTATAACAGCCACTGTTCCAAGAACAGTCAGATAAATATATTTTCCTCCATATAAATTATCCACATTCGGTGCATCTGCCAGCTCAACTCGAAATACTCCAATATGTGTCATTATTAGAAACAATAAAACGATTAAGCACAATATCGTCTTTTCAACTGTGTTTGTCATGGGTCATAAATTGCAAAAAAAATTAATTTACCGATTACAGACCAATTTGTCGAAAAAATTTAATGCTCAAATACATTTTAATCAAAATGAAAAAAAAAATAAAAAAAAGGAAATAAACACTTTGATTTTATTTGGAGTTTTGTATTTAAAAAAAAAAAGTAAAAAAAGATTTGTCATATTTTAAGTATTTAATAAGCAGATACAGATAAGAGTAAAAAAAGATTTAAAGTATTTTAAAGATTTAATAAAAAGATAAGACTAAAAAGGTTTCCAAACTTACTGTTTAATCAAATTAGAATTCGTCATCTGGCAATTTCAAGTTTTTGGCAATTTCTAAATCTTTCATAATTTGTTCTGATTTCATAATATCTTCTTTGTCTAAGTGTATTTCCGCAGGCTTTAATTGGAAATATGGCTTAAAAATTAAATTGGGGTTTTTAGATAAAACTCTGGCAATTTCCAAGAAAGGTTTATCAAAATTATAGTTACATTTTGCGGAAATATCATAATATCTTGTAATTCTTCTAGTTAAGTTTGATCGAAGAGCATCAGCAGAGACTTTCCGTTCTTTGATATCTATTTTATTCCCACAAACTATTGTGGGTATATGCTGATTTCCTACAGAAGTTGACAATTGTATCTTTTCCAACCAAGCGCCAACATTTTTAAAACTTGAACGTGCCGTGACATCAAACATAACAATTGCTGCATCTGCTCCCACATAATAAGCATCACTCAGTAACGAATATAGTTCTTGGCCTGCAGTATCCCATACTTCAAAAATAATCATTTCACCTAAGTTTGTATAAAATGGCAAATTAAAGACATTTACACCAAGAGTCGCATGATAGTTTTTTTCAAAGTCTCCATCTCGAATTCGTCTGATATATGTTGTCTTTCCAACACCGCCGTCTCCTACCAGAACTATTTTAAATTTGACTTGTTGTACTTGTGTGTTCATGGTTTTTTTTGTTAAAATTTTCTCGATATTAAAAGCAATTTTCTCTGCACAAATATTTAAAGAGCATTTTACTTTAATTAAATTACCCACCTTATTTTAATATTTAAGTAATCACCCCACACACTAAATAGATATAAAATATTGATAAAAGACTGAGAAAGTTTGGTATAATTTGTTTATTTGCATAAAATGGCAAAGAGTCACTTTTCTCTTTTAATTTTTTAAATATTTTCATAAAGTAACCAAATAATACAACTAGACATAAAAAGATCAATCTATCAATTCATCATCGAAGCTTGAAAATAATATTTTAATATCACATAATATTTTAGAAATTGGATATTTTAAATAAATTCTTTCTTGTAAAAACTGCTTATATCGTTTATTAAATCGGTTCCCTTTAAAAGCTGTGAAAAGTGGCAACGATATTTTTTGATTAAATAAGGTGTCAAAGAGAAAGGATTCAAGATATTTTAAAATAAAAACTTTGCGATATTTAAAATCTTCCGGTATTTGAAACTCATTAAAATATATATTCTGAAAATATTTCAAAAAGTTGCATTGAGTGTTTTCCGAATTATATTTAATAAGTTGTGTGTTTGCACCAATCAAATTGCACTTAAGATTTTGGGCTTTAGTATTCATAAAATTGTATTTAATAAGTTCTTCAGATTTCTCACTCAAAACATTTTCACCCAACTCTTTAATCAACTCATTTAACTTATCAATTTTCCTGAATATGAAAATATCTTTCTGCACCAGTCTTCCTAACATTAGACCATTTAAGTTTTTTAATGCGTTTATGCTAAAGACTTCTCCATTAAGAATGATCTCCAAATCAGGAAATATCTCTTTTAGTTTATAAACGAATTCATGTTTTATAGGAGGTACTGTTCTATTTGAAGCGGGAGATAGCCCTTTTAATAAGCATTTTCTAGCATGAATATAAAATGTCCTACAAGGAGTATTGATTTTAATTTGCATAATGAAATTATGGAAAAAGTCAAAACTGTCAAAGTTATCAACACCTAATCTACACTTAACATCAACAATTATTCCATATTCATTATAAACCTCATTTATTATTTTAATAACTTTTTCTGGAGTTAACATTAAAACAGCACCAAAGTCACCAGATTGTACTTTTGCTGATGGACAACCACAATTGATATTGAATCTTCTAAAATTAGATATTTCGATTATTCGTTTAATGGCGACTTTAAATTGTTTATAGTCACTTCCTCCAAGTTGAATTATCGTTTTAGAATCAAAATCACCAATTCGGTCTAAAAAATTGTCATTTTTAATTATAAAATCACAAACAAGCATTTCAGTGAATAGTATTACTTTTTTATTATATAATCGAATAAATTTTCTGAAATTTGGGGTCGTATAATCAACCATCGGAGCCAAATATAGTTCCATGGTTATTATATTTAAAAAGATTTCTGAAGTTTTTTGAGTAAAAAAATCAACGCGAAGAAAAGAAAGCGCGAAGGCGAAGGGGCTTACGTTAAAGCGAAAAACATTAAAAAAGAGTTATAATATAAGAATAAAAAGCTAATAAAATCAGTGGATTATTTTTTAATCATCTTTTGTTTTCTCTTCAGATTTAGCTGATTCTTTTTTGTTCTCAGGTTTTGTCGTATAAAAAACATATAAAAACAAAAGAAAAGCAACTAATAACACTACCCACATCGGGACTGCTTTCATATACTCCTTAATTAAAAGGTATTTAGAGAAACTAAAACAAAATATACCGGAATTAATTTTCGACCACAACGAATTTGGAGAAAAAATCTTTCTTATTTTAAACTTCTCGTTCGTACAAATTTCATGTAAATTATCATTTGTGAGTTCTTCAACAAGTTCTAGCGGTATTCTAAAAAACTCATCTTTATTTTTATAAAAAATTGTTGGAAATTTAATTTCAAAAAATCGAGTACTGACAGTTAAATTGTCAATAAAATTCACTTTTTTGTACTCAATATTCTTTTTTTTCAGTATTTTTTTAATGATTTCACAGCTTGGACAAATATAATCTGAAGTTTCATAAACAATCAGTGATAAAAAAGTTAATGTCGGGTCTTGAAGTTCTGTTATAGACAACGAAAAAGCAGGTTTAAAGAAGGTGTTTAAAAATAAGTTCATGGTTTGTCTTAATTAATATTTAGTTTAAACAAATTTATTATTATGCAAATGAAAAAAAATTTAAGAAATAATATTAAAGAAATTATTTACTATTATAAGTGTGAACATATACATTAGAGAATAACAACAATAGATCCTCAATATTCCAATTAATAATTTTGAGATTTTGTAAAAATATAATATTTTCTTCGGGTTCATTATTACCTAAAATTACTTCCCTATATTTTATTATAATTGAAGCAGCAAAATATACTGCGAAAGAGTTATAGTCTTCTGTTGTTAATAATGTATCTAAAATGATAAAATATATTCGTTGATCGAATTCACGAGTAAAAATGACATTAAACCATCGAAAAACACATAATCTGAAATCCAACTTGGTTTTAAACGAGTGTTCGTATATTTCCGGATCAAGTTTCTTAATAATTCCTATCATTCTATAAACTAGAACTTCAGTACCGTGTTGTTGCCCTATAAAGTTGTCCTTGAAACGATCCATATACGACGAGAAGCAGGAAAAAATTATTGCTTCAGCATATTTTTCATTAGAAAGAGTTTTAAAAAACGGCACTAAAATATCTGCCATCCCTTGGACGTATCCAACGCTTGGTTCAGAATATGAGTATAATTTGAGTATGTTGATGTAAATTTCTTTTTCTTTAGCTATTACATCTGTGGAAGTTGAAGTGAAAGCGCTGTTCCCCAATCTTTGTACGTCTATTGTAATCTGTTTCGTATTTTCGCTGTTTTTTTCTGTTCCGATTTCAGTATTCTGTGTGCTCTGTATTTTATTATCGGAAATATGTCTTGTATTCTCATGTAACAGTTTTAAAGCTTCACTTTCTCTCTTATATTCTTTCATCTTGTCATGATATATTTTGTTTAATTTTGTATCAAATTCATTAAAATCATTTACATCCGACGGCGCGCAGTTTAATAAGATTTTATAACAGACAGGCCGGTAAATTCCAGGAATTCCTCCCCAACATAGCATCTTGATTTGACTAATGTTGACTGTTTTTTCATTCAAACACTTTTCAATCGAAGTTTTTTTATTATTTAAATATGTTTGAAAAGATTTGTTGTCTTTCATGGACAAAAAAAAATGTGATTAAGAAAACTTGTTTAATTAAACTTGAAAGTTTTTAAAAATTCTGGATATTTTGCCATATATTCTTCTTTCAGTTTCTTAGACTTCTCTCTCTTCTGCGCATTCTCAGCTTTCCTAATTGCTTTTCTCGCCTGTTTTCTTTTACTGTTAAATCTTGTGACTCGAATTCTTGGATATTTAACATTTTCCCCTTCTGTCCTTTCAAGCACCAATTTCTTTACGATTTCTTGAATTTCCTCTGGTGTTACCTTTTGACTGCGTGGAATTTCTAGCCTGTCTTTTAATTTATTAATTCTTTTTGGCCACCGAGTAACTGGAACTTCTTTGTCTGTTAATCCACATATTTCGATATCGTTTTGTTCAATTAGAGATACATTTAGCATCGTAATTTCATCAGAAACAATAGTTCCTCGTACGGTTTTCCTTTTTTTCATTCCTTTTCTTTTTGGGCGAAACCCAATATCTCCTGCTTTTAAAATTGGTCTTTTTCGTTTATCAGTAAGATATTTTTCTGACATTGGGAAGCCTTCTCTATCACAGCCGCCGTTGATTTGAAAAATACAGCCAGAATATTTATCTTCGAGTATTTTACCGTCAAACTTGTCTAATATTTTTAAACCAGTAAGCCGCTGAATACCATGTGATGTCGCTTTTATTGTTAAGTTCGAGCCGTTTTTTGGATGTGCTATGTTTACTTTCATGGTTTGGAATTTTTATTTTTGTTTTTTTAATGAAAGTTTTTTACAAAAAATATGTACGTTTTTTATTTGTTCTCTTTAATATTTATATTTTACATAAATTCTGTATACTTTTCTAATGAGCATTTCTATAATATCGTTTAATATAAACATAAGAAAAGATATGTTGAAAGAAATTTTTTTAAACTCGTTTATTCATCCGTAACTTATATAAAACTACTTATGATCTTCGTAAAAATCTTTAACCTCTAAACAAAGATTTTCAACTATTTCTCCCACCTTATCAAGCCCATCTTCCACATGTTTTGCAACTGTTTTTCCAAGTTCGACTCCATATTGATCAAAACTATTTATATCCAATAAAAAACCCTGAATAGCGACTTTATGTTCATTAAAGCTAATTAAAGCACCAAGTATTTCCGGCGTGAAAGTGCTTAGAGCGACATAAAATGAAGGCCTTCCACCGGGAAAAGTTTTATTTATATCTTCATTATATTTACCATCAAAAAGAGACGCGCTTTGTGCAATACAATTAGCAACCATCAATTTATGATTTTCTATAAATTTCTCTTTTAAAACATTTGATTCCTTGATGTTTTTATTGAACCTTTTATTTGAAAAAAAAGATTTCGGGTATTTCATAGGGACAATAAACTCTGTTAGAACTTTTTTATCCCCTTGGTGTAACATTTGAAAATAGGAGTGTTGAACATCTGTGCCCACACCACCCCATATAATCATAGTTGACTTCCTTTTTCCATTACTTTCCATTTCTAATTGTTGTATAAATTTGTAGTATAAGGCCAAGTAGTTTGAATAACCAACAACATTTTTTGAATAACCGTCTCTCATATATTCTAATTCAAGCAAGGATTGAATATAAGGTAAAGATTTATTTAGATTTGTTATATTTTCTTTTACATGAGTATCAATTAGTGATGCTCCATTTAATAAACGAAGAAAGTGATCAAACCCGAGTTTTAGACCAATTATAAGACCTGCTGTACTCCACAATGAGAAACGACCACCGATATAATCAAACATAGCGAAAGTTTTTGATACACCAAAATCTTTTGCAGTTTCAGTATTTGCCGACACTGCTACAAAATTCTTAGAAACATCTAATTTTGGAAACATTTCTTGTAAATAATCTCTTGCCATTCTTGCATTTTCCATTGTTTCACGTGTTGTGAAACTTTTTGAAACAACTACAAAAAGAGTTGTTTCCACATCAATTTTACTGAGTACGTCAATCATATTTGTTGGATCAACATTGGAGACAAAGTATGTTTTTGTATCTGACATGAAATCAAAAGCTTTACAAATAGCTTTTGGGCCAAGATCAGAACCACCTATTCCAATATTAACGACAGAAGTTAGTTTTTTATCGGTTAATCCCATTAGTTTACCTTCTTTAAACGAGTTTACAAAATTACCCATTGAAACATATTCGTTATATATTTCTTCTTCTTCAGGGCATTCAACTACATCGTCTTTCATTGTTTTAATTGCATCTATTTTGAAAAACTTACACAATTTATTAAGTATATTTGGTTTTCTCAAAAGCCAATGCAAAACCTTTCTTTGTTCTGTATAATTTATATTCAGGCCTGAAAAAAGTGAATTAAGTTTTTCAGCAATTAGCTCTTGTCTACCGGAGTTATCTAGAAGTAATTGTTCTATAGAGTAATGTGTGTGTGAATAATCAAATAGAATATTTTCATCATTAACGCTTAGTTGAAATGTTTGCTTCATGGGTAGATGTTTTACTTATGTTCCTTATGGCAAAGGAGCTTTTTTAATTTTGATTTAAGGAGTGTAAGTTAAAAGGGTTTTTGAATATTTTTATAATTTTTTACTTCTCGTGCAGTTTTTTTATTTATATAGATTTTAATAAAAAGATGTTTAAATAAAAGATGGTCTATTATAAATATATTTTCTTGATGTGCTCCCTTATACTTACATACTTACGGTCAACTGCAAACACCAGTAATTTAAGGGAAAATTAAGATGATCAAAAAAGCAGACATAAAAATATAAAGCGCAGTTTTTTGAAGTTTTTTTCTCGTATATTAAAATCAGAACGACTGATAAACATTTCTTTTTAAAGATTTGCTAATATTTCGAAAGACCCACACGTATTTAAAAACTTTTAAGATTTTTAAATGTTTATATACTGTAGATACATTTATCCAGCTGTATAGTTTTTGCATTTTTAATTTTTGTCTGAAATAAGAACAGGTTTTACGTGATTTATACTTAAAAGTTTTTATATATTTCAAAGAAAAGAACATTGATTTTTTAAAACTACAGAGAATTTTTATTTTTGACCAAGTTATAAACTGAGATTTTTTAATTAAAAGTTACACCTTTTAATACTTTTCTATATTCTATTTGTCACCCCTATAATTCGCTAACAAAATTATATGTCGTTAATAAAAAATAAACAGAAAAAACATACATTAGAAACATAGAGCGAGCAATTAAGTAATTTTCATATAGGAGACAAAGAAACAACGCCCTTTAATTATATAATTATAGAGTGAATAAAACGAAACTATTTTCAGAAAACTTTTTTTAAATTTTGAATGTCAAAAAAAACTTGAAAATGAAATTAAAAATAAAATATCTAAAGAAAAAGACTATAATACTTAAAATACAGAAAACAGCCTGTTATTGAAAAATTTTTTCTTTTTTGAAAAAAGTTTAATCAAAAAAAAACAGCATATATAGAACATATCTGATATAAAAAACTAACCAAAGTAAAAAAAACTAACAGAAAAAACATTAAATAATATTATGAACTATTTTTCGTTCTAAAAAAGACATAGAAATCATAATTATAAGATAAGTAAAAAGATAATCAGGTTAGAAAAATCAAAAAAAATTCATTAAAATACTTTTATATTTTACTTTAAAAATCAGAAATAAAATAAAAAAATTTAATTTTTTAAATGTTACTTTTGATTTCATAATTCGTCACATAGTTCAAACTCAATTTTTGAAAAAATATAGAATTTTTACTGTATTTTATTATTTATCTCTCCCTCGCTATTGAGTATAGTTTGCCCGCTCATGTTTGTTTATCTTTTTTACAAACTTTTTTAATTCAAGTTATAAAAACTAAATATACAGACATGTGTTTATTGTTTTAATATTTTTCAAACAGTGCTTCTACAAAATCTAAATTAAAGATAGTAAATATTTTTGTCCAACGGGGCTACTAGCCGATTTAAAGACGCCAACGGGACGCTCTATACAAGACTTTTTTTTTTCATTCTATCATTATACTATATAACTTAAAGGCTTAAGTTTTTCATTAGAGGCCACGGTTTAATCACCTATAATCTAAACATAACTTATTAACGCAGAAGACCTGTAAATTGGGCTGGTGTAAATTCTGTTTAATATAATATAAAGTAATAAAAACATATATGTACAGATAGCATTAATCTTTATATAACGCTGTCTTAAATTAAAAAAATAGAGCAGTTGCAATTATAATTTAAATATATAAAATGAAATACTATAATTAACTTTTTTAATTACTTAAAAATTTAATTTATATACAGTTAACAGCTACTTGACTGATACGAAATTGATCTAAAACAAACTTATAGACTGCACCTGTGATTATAAACAAGTTTTTCTTTTTATAAAACCTTTAAGGTATTTAAAACAAAGTAAAATAAAACAGTTTCGTGTTTTTTCAGTCATATTTGACGTAAATAGGTTTAATTGGGGGCCCTCTAAGCGTGAAAAAAAAAGTTTAACTGAGAAAAGTTGATTATATATAATTTAATTAAAAGACTTAACCAAAACGCGTTTTAAACTGAAACTCAGAAATTAATATAGAAAGATAGAATGTGTTGGTACAACTAATATTAAATATAAGGAAAAAACAAAATATAAACAAACACAACAGGCACATATTTTTTAAAATTATACATGTAAACGTAATTAAATTTTCGAATAGAAAACATAAACCGTTTTATTTGAACCTAACTCGGTTTCTTTCAGCAAAGTTTTTCTAGTTTTAATAAGAGACTTGCAATATAATTTAATGTGTTTTTACATAAAGTTTAAAAAACAATCTTATTAAATCAGACGTTTGACTCTATATGCCACACCTGAAAAAAGCCAAACTGTCTAAACCAAAACATTTTAACGTTTTATTTTGAGCATAGAGGATTTTAAAAAGCCCTCTTCTTTCTATTCTTATAAACGATATTATTTAATTTCTAATATGTTGATTAGTTTTCATAAAACACCAGTGAATAAAAAGTTTTATAATTAATAATGTATTTGTTCTAATATTATTTAGTATATAATACTCTCTCCAAATATACAACATGATAATTAATGATATTTATATCGTTTTTTTAACACACAAAGCGTTAGTTATATATTAAAAACTAGCATTACAAAAAAAATTCAAGCTTTTTTTTTTAACAATAATAATCTGAAGTTTAGTTTCTTCATATGCATTGTCTGTTAAATAAAATATTACTTCATCTTTCTTCCTCAACAAAGGCTTTGTTTTTTCAAACACACAAACACTTTTAAACCAAGAAGCATAGCCCCTGTAAACAATTTTACACTTGAAACAAACAATTATTTTATTTTTAAAACACGTTCAGTATTTTTATAATTTTTTTATCAAAAAAATTTAACGAAAAACAAAAACAATTTATCATTCGGACCATATACACTGTTTGGCGCTTGTAAAATTGTTGTTTTTGACTATATTTTCTATTTTAGTCTTAAACCATAAGGTGTATTTGATAAATAAAAGTTTATGTAAAAGCGAAACTTTCGTTTCTATATTATTTGTTTGTGTTTTTTATCTCCAAGATCTCAAACTCCAATGTTGAATTATTTTTACGTTATGTTGTTTACACTTAACTAAAAGTTGTCAAAATATACCCAAAATTTTAAAAGTTTGATTCAAAAAAACACAAACCTTCGTCAAATATTTTGATGAATGCGCAAGATAATTTAGCTTTTAGAGTTATAAATGTGAAAAATAAAAAAATTTTCAAAAATATATCTTCAATTGAAGACAAAACGAAATCTATTTTATCTGTTATACCTGTTAGCGAAATTGATGTATAGTTGTGCGTATATTTTTAAAATGAAACTAGTGTTATGTAGATTCGGGACATTACATTTTGCCCAATAATGAAATTGTTATTTTTTCACTGATTTTGCTAGTTTATCACCAACGTTGCAGATTATAATAAAAATATAAAGCGGCTGTTAAAATAATAAATAAAACGAAGACATTAAGCAAACAAGAGCCTTGTTACAAAAAGAAATCAAAACCATTAGATATAATAAAAAACACGCTATCAAGACAAAACATTAAAAAAAAAGATAATAAAAAAACCTTAATATTTCAACCGAATTTAATTCACATCTTTGGCATTAAACCTTAAAATATTCTACACTAATCGCTTTTGTATTTCTATAATACTGGATAGTAACACTTTGATCAAAGGCGATTAAATTAGAATCCTCGTCTTATGTTGGTGTTTTGATTTTAATTTAATCGTGTTGATGATAAAGAGGCGATTTGAGTTTTATTTCTGTTTGGTTGTTTCTATGCTATTCAATGTTTTTATTATAATATGTAAGTTTACTGATAATTTCGTAAAAGTAGTGATAAAAAATAAGCAGCCTTATTAATATACTTGTTATTTAAATTTATCAAATAAAATTGTGAATGTATTATAGAAGGGTTTTGTGAAACAATATTTTCTTGTGTGTTAGTTTAGAGCTTATGGTTCTAATACAAAATTTTATTTTATATCTAAAGACCGTTCTCTTATCAAAATTTATCATATTGAAGATTTGTAGTCGTTATTTGATTAAAGATTTAATCTATTTTAATTAAGAAAAAAAATTACGTAACTAAGTCTCACCAAAAGTCGCAAATATATTAAAAAGAATGAGATGTGACAAGATAAACAAATCAGAAAGAATTTTTTAACTACAAAACGTAAACTATACTAAATAACTAATCAACGGTTGACTAAGAAAAAACAATAGAAGAAATAAATGAAACTAATGAACGAAGTTTTTTTGTATAAGTTCAAAATAAACTTTGATTTTACACATCAATTCACATATATAGTGTTAGAAAGCGAGATTTTTGAAAATTCAGAAACAAAAAAATAAAATACCATAAGAGAAACTTCATGTAATTTTTGCTTTTTTTTCATTAAAAAGCCTTTTTTATGCCGGTTATTTATCTTAACGTGAAGAAGTAAATAATTGAGTTTCTTTTTATAGGCATTTCGTTACAATTTAGACTTTTTGGGATGCTAGTAGATTAGAATTTACACATATAAAAAACCCGTCTTTATTAAATCTCAATTGGGTGTTATGGAAGTTATTACAGAAAACAGTAAAGAAGTTCTTCATGTTATGTTATAGAAAAAGCATATACAAATTAATATAAAGTTTAGATAGAGCGTGCTTTGCAACAATCGAATCTTTTGAAAAGTTTTTCGTAAGGAAAAACGCAAAATATAGTTAATGAAATACAAAACATTGTTTAAAACTTTATGACACTTCCTCTGAAGACAAGTAACTGTATAAATGACTTGAAAACTGTCTCTATATATTAAAAAAAATACTCGATAGGATTTTTAACACACTTGAGCGTTCCTCTATATTCAACTCATATTGGTTGACTCTGGTTTTTATTATTAAAAAACGTGTTTACTCAAGATAGCCTTTGTTTTTTCCGTTTATTATCGAATTTAATACAAGAAAATTGAGCTTTTTTAAGTTATTAAAAAATTGACATCAAAAAAAAAGAAAAAAAGTCGTTTATTTTACACCCCGATTATGGCATAAAAACATTAACCTTACTCATGAAATCAGAAATATCAGTAAAAGGATCAGATGGTTCATCATCTGGCTCTTCGTAAACAACAAACCCCGAATTCTTTTCCATGACACCCACCAGTTCAGAAACATCTTCATAATCATTCCCGTAGATATACAACTTAATGTTTTCTTTATTCTTCATAAACTCCGTTATTTGATTTATTCCAATCTGTGTAAGGCCGTTATATGACAAGTCCAGTGTTTGCTGAAACGCCTTTTCTCTTTGAATAATGCCTTCTTTAATTTCAAAAGTAGATTGAATATTTTCGTCAATTTCAATCTTGTTTATGATTCCTTCTGAATCTAAATGCAAATCATCTAAAAGTTCAGCCAAAGAAACATTTTTCTTTTCATTAACCTCTACACCATAACTTCCCAAAAAAGCAGTAAGCCCTTGATCGTAAATTAAACAATCTCCAATCTGCAACTTCTTCATTTTTGATTCGTTAAACATTTTCCCAAGTAATGCACAACTGATTGGACTAATATTATTATCAGTTAAATCCAACTCCTTTAAATTTAGTTCTTTTATATCTTCGATTAAAATATCAGCACTTTCTTTATAAATAGTGTTTGAGTTTATTTTTAATGTCTCTAGAGAAGACAATTGGTTAATAAGTTTACCAATCTTTTCAGCACCCACAGTGATTTTGTTACGGGATATATTTAAATACTTTAATTTACCTTTTCCTTCCGCCAGTTTTCCAAGCAATAAAGTAGTCCCGTTGATTCCAAGACCACAATCATTTATTTTAAGATATTCCAGGTTTTTAGATTCAACTAGAAATTTACAAAAGCCATCTGGTAGCTCCCAGCTTAAAGCATTTTCAGAAATATTTAACGTTTGTATGGAAAGAGGATCAATATTTTTAAATAAGTTATCAAATGTTTCTCGCATTTTAATTGATGGCATAGTTGGGACGATTCTAGAAAAATTTAAATGTTTTAACTTTTTCATTTCTCCTATTTTAGTACACAGAGCAGCAGAGACATCGGGATGAATTAAATTACCCGTCAACTCTAAAAACGTTATTTCCTTGGGGGACTCTATAGAAGCGACGAGTTTTTGAATGTCTTCGGGTTTATCGAATCTCTGCCGTTCATTTTTTATTGAAAATTTCATGGGAGATGTTTTTTATATAATTTTTAAAATAATATGTTTGTATGTATTCTATCTGTTTTGCGTTATCTCTTATTAGACTGAGAGGTCTCTTTATTGAGAATATCAATGTATAGAAGCATAACCACGCAAATTGGAAAGTAATATTTTTAGAGGAGACGTTTAGATGTCTGTGGTTCATAACGGAACACTTCAAAAAAAATCAAACCGGTTATAAGCGAAAGTCACTTTGTGGCCACTATAATTGTTGGTCTTGCAGCTGTTATAAACTGAAACCGCGGGTTTATTTATAGACATATGTATGTTATGCAACAAAACACCTTTCTTCACAGCAGCAGTTTCGTATACATGTACACACAGGCCATTTAGCTTAATATTATTTACTATTATTTAAAACACAAACTAAAATTAATATATTCAGTATGTATTTTGTTAGATATAGAGTAAGAGAAATATAGAACAAACATTGCGTTTCGAGCTCAACGACTGTGTGTGTTTGTTATTAAAATTATTCTATTATATTTATACCCTTTAATGATATTTATAGAAGAACTTTAGAACATATATACAAAAGAGATTTTTTTTGATTCTAAACCATCAAATCTCAGAGGCTTTTAATTATAACCTTACAAGTATGCGCTATTGCACTACCCAAGATAGTCTTATACTCATATGTTTCTTTTAAATTATTCTTGCGCCCCCAGAGTGATTGTTTTTTTAATTGTACACACGAATTCAAGATCAACACGACGTGAAATATCTCCTGATCTTCTCTTTAATTTATGTAATATATATAATATAAGTGTCATGCTTTTTGATAAAAAAAGCCTATATAGTTTTTCTTTTAGAGCCTGTACGCCAGGTTGCATAAATTAAAGACTAATAAGTCGCTATAAAGTTAATATAAATTAAAATACAAATCAATGGGTTTATATATATTTCCCTTGGCTCAAAGTTAAAAATGAAAAAACCTTTTTATTTTTAGTATAAACAAATTGATTTTTTATAAATTAAAGTTAAACAAACGCTTTATTTAATTTAAATTTCTAAACAAACGTCAGAATCAGATCGTGATGCTAAAAATAACAAAAAAATTAAAAAGACGTTAAATGAAACAAAAAAAATTTTAAAAACAACAGCTATAAAGTTAAAACGGAGTTTAACCGCCTTCCCCCACTACATAACAAAAAACAAACACAGCCTATATATTTTATAGTAATAAATAACGTTTTTTACTTACCTAAATCATAGTTACAGCAGTGTATAAGTGCCAAAATATTCACCTTAAACACTAATTTTATCTCATGCACGATCATATATATCTGTTGAAATTTACTCGAATAAAAAAATCGATAATTAAGAAGATCAAGAAATCTGTTTGAAAAATCAGATCATACAACTCCAAAGTGTAATAAAACCGCTAGCACTTATACGCTTTATCTCACTATAATCTTTAATAAGGAAAGATGTACTATAAAACAATTAAGCAAAAACCAATCAAAAACCAATTTATGCTAAACTTAATGACAAGACTTTTCTTTATTTATTACTGTTGAAAAGTTAGAACAAAAACCACGTTCTAGACAATTTCAGTGTTTTTTTTCATTAAAACCGTTAAATGTTTCGTTTTGGTTGGCTTTAAGACGTATATAGAACACTAACACTCGTGTTTAGACTAATTAAAAGTAAGAAAATTAAAAAATTTTATATAAATGTTTTGATTTTTACTTAAATATTTTTACTTACAGTGTTATACGGGAATAAATTTGCTTTTATATAAGGCTTGAGTTATATAATAAATTAAAATAAAAACTATATTATAAAACAAAATAATATATACAACAATTAGATATATAAGTGAAGTCAAAAAATATTTTATGTTGTTTTATAATATAGTTTTTATATTGGTTTATTATATTATTCAAGATTTATATAACATAGTTTATATTCTTGTATAGCTTTATAGCATAATTATAGTGTAACTTTTCTTAATTAAGATTACAGTGTGTGTGTGTGGAGAGGGGAGAAAGAGGAAGTGTACAAGTGTCAAACTCCTTTCTAACAAAAAAATAAAAAACACATATAGCATTTTCGTTTCAATTAAAAGCTTTTTCATTTAAGTAAATTCTTTTGTATTTTAGCAAAGTTGTTTTTACTACATTTAAGCATAGTTTCGACAAAAAAAAAGCCTTTTTATTATTTATTGTTACACCCCAAACACACACACCCCTCCCCCCTCTTTAAAGAAATAACTATATTAAATAAATAAAAAAAAGAGCCTCTGCCCGATATCGAGCACCCCTTCTACAGATTACTACTATATAAGATAACAGCTCAGCTACGTGGCTATAATGTTACTATATATAATCTACAAATAACGAAACGAACAATCGAACGAAACGAAAAACGAAACGAACGAAACGAAACGAAACGAACGAAACGAACGAAACGGACGAAACGAAACGAACGAAACGAAACAAAAAAATAAATAAATATTAGTAATGTTATTATATAAATACTATAATAAAATTATAGTGGAGGGTTGTCGTGGGGGAATGTCTGTGGGGTGTGGCAAATATTAATAAAAACAGTCGGGTTTTATTAAAATAACGAAATAATTTATTGTGCTTAATGTTTTTTATTTTATAAAGTTCTCAGTCTGTTTTAGTTCTTGATTATCTTTTTTTTTTAATATATTTAATTTTAGAGAAATGTGTTTAAATCATTTAATAATTTTAAAGCCTGCTCAGTGATAACAGTATTGATATCATGAAATAAAATATATTACAATATAAAGTTTTGGCTGCTGTTTTATCAAAACTTTTTAGGTCTTTACAGCCTATGTCTTTTTGATTTTAAGGTAAGAATAATAACTTGAAAAAAAAGAATATCGAGTATAAAAAAAAGGATTTGCTTTCAAAAGAGAGTATTAACTTTCAAACTAAAAATAGTGACTTCGAACTTACAAAAGTAAATTTCAAACTGTGAATATTTACTTTTATTTTGAGAACAGTAAGTCACAAAACGAGAAACAGTAAGTCTCAAAACGAAAACAGTAATCCGAAAAACGAAAACAGTAGCCGCAAAACGAAAACACTAAGTCTCAGAACGAAAGCACTAAGTCTCAGAACGAAAGCACTAAGTCACAAAACGAAAACAGTAAATCTCAAAACGAAAACAGTAAGTCACAAAACGAGAACAGTAAGTCTCAGAACGAAAACAGTAAGTCTCAGAACGAGAACAGTAAGTCTCAGAACGAGAGCACTAACTCTCAAAACGAGAACAGTAAGTCTCAAAACGAAAACAATAACTTTCAATTTGAAGATAGTAAGTCTCAAAACGAGAGTAATATTATTCAATTTGAGAGTAGTATGTTTCAAAACAAGAAAAGTAATTTAAAGAATAAAAGAAGCCTCTTTAAATATGAGGAACTATGCGAGATATTAAGCATCGTTTTTTTTAAATTAAAAATTTTATTTGTATATTTCGAAAATAAGGCTAACTTCTTGATTTAAAAAAAACGTAAAAAATAACTAAACAAAAAAAATAAGAGTTACTTCTTGAAACAAAAAACACGGGTTTTGTTATTAACTTCAAAAAATCATCTTTTTTGATTAATCATAAAAATTGCAAAAAAGTTTACCACATAAAAAAATTTGCTTATTCAAACTTAAAAAAACACAAGATGTCTCTTAGATCTAAAACTCCGATCAATTATTTGACTCTGGAAAAGCCACTTTTTTATTTTAACAAAAAAACACGATGAAAACATTTGAACTATAAAAACAGGCAAATTATGTCTCTTTAATACAAATAAAAACTTGTTTTTTTCTGAAAAAACTTTTTCAACATGTTTTTTTTGTTCAAATAAAAAGGTTTTTTCTAGGTTCAACTACTTTTATCTTTATTTGGGTTAAATAAGTAATTTGTTTTTTTAATTTTATTTTCTTTAGAGCGTCGCTTTAAGATTCAAAAATACATTCCAACGCAGAAACTATAATTCAAATATAATAAGAGTGTTTTTAAGAATAAAAACGAATCGAAGCTCTGCAGTTTGTATCGGTTTTTATAACTAAAATTATTTTTGTTCTATTGAAATAAAAAATTTTTTAAAAGTTTCTGCAGTCGACATCAATTACAGAAGAATGTTAGAATGACAAAAGACCACTAAACAGAAGTTAATGAAAAACATCATTTTTGTTGTTTTTGTTTGAAAAAACACAAGATTTAGACAACACTCATCTAATTTACTTTATTTATGTAAAAATTTCATATTTGAATTTGATACACGTGGTTTTTAGGCGATTCATACTAATAAAGTGTTTATATTATTACTGCATATAACAAGAGTGTTTTGTATTTGTTCTTTTTATAGCTTTTGGTTTATTCTTGAGATGCTATTGCCATTTAGTCTTTAATGTCTTTAGGTTCTTTTTTCAACAGATTAGCATATAAAAAAAGTCTTTTTTTTAAGGTCTTTTTTAGTTATAGCACACAAGGCTCTAAGACAATATAACTGAGCAAGGTTTCACTGAAGGTAGAATATATAAGAGCCCGATCAAAAAATAAGCGAAATCTCGATTATTAAAAACTTGTTTTTTAGAAAACTTCATAAAAACCAGTAGTCTATATTTAAAAAAACTCTCACCATTAAGAGGTTTTTTTATATAAAATGTTTTACACGCTGTCTTGTTGCCTTGGTATATTTAGTGCTATTTGAGTTCAAAAAAGGTGAAACAAAAAGATGTTTTTTACTGTTTTTGAAAATCCAGAACAGTGTTATTTTAGTGTTTCTTTCTCTATGTTTTTTAAACAAATAACAGATTTATCTATTTATATGTAAAAAACATGAAAATGTGTGTTTATACGCATGAATTTTGCTTAAATAAACATAAAAGATAAACCAATATACAACTTTATAACAATAGGTATTGTACACATTTTACATAATATAAAGCATGTTCTATCTTTATATAACTTTTTTTATTCATCTATATATAAAAGACGATATACATATGCGTAAAAACTGAAACACAAAAACTTTTAGATTTTTTTCAAAAAAATTTAATTTAACAAAATAAGTATCAAAAGTCTCAATGATAGAGAAATGTTGGTGTTTATAATATTCTTAGTTAGACACGTCTTCCGAAAATGAATTTGTATAATTGTCCAAGACACAAATGAATGAGCCGGTAACATACAAAAACAAAATCAAATTTTTAATTAAAAATCATTTAGAAAAAGGCGGATGACTTTCGAAGAACCAGTTTTAACAACAAATATTATACGGTTGAGATCGGTACAGTTTTTAAAAACGAAAAAATATATTTTCGTCTTTTATATCTCTTATGTTTCAATGCAAGAAAACTTTGAAAACTTTTTCGAATTATCTACTTATAAGACAATGAAAAAAGTTGATGCAAGTTCAAACTGTTACATAAATTGCATTAGTGTTAACTAATTTTTTAGACTAAAAAATATATAACACTTAGTAATAATCTTTTGCACAATTTTAAGTATAGAATCCCCAATATTGCCAACATGAGACATATTAATAAAAAAACAAATTTCAAAAACTTTCTTTTGTTTTTTTTACAATCAAAAAAATCGTTTTCCAGTATGTATCAATTATGTCGTAAATAAAATACATATATTTACTGTAATAATATGAGATTTTGCTAAATGAACTAGAGGAAAAAAATTTTTCTGAAAATATTTCGGTTAGAATTGTTTCATGATACATTGTTTACGGCAATTTTTTAAACGTTCCAACATGTTCTCATCAATTTAAACTCTTATCTTGATATATTTGAGCTTATTTTATATCAAAATACTGGGTTATTGTCGAAGTTGCTTTTGGTGAAGCAAAGTAAAATAAAAAACGTAGGAACAGAGCCAATAATAAAGGGGAAATTTATTTAAAATTAAAAAAACTCTTTTTGGGCCCTAATCTTATTATAAACACACCAAACGCAACTTTATTTAACTTTTTTGTAAAAAAACATTACTATGCGAATAAAAACGAGAGCAGATGACTACATCAAAAAAAACGCTAATGAATTTAGCAAAACAACCAAAGCGAGTTGTTTGTAAATTATGTGTTAAAACGGTAGATTTTGATAGAAAAACATTGTTGAGAAACATAGACTATTAAAGACACACAAAAACAAGTCTGATAGATTAAAGGATTGCGTGTCTGTTTCTTTACATTTTTGACATTTTTGAAAAAACAATCGACACAACTATTTTACAAAGGTTTGTTATTCGCAGAAAATTCTTTGTATAAATTAAGTTACAGATTTAATTAATTTAATTAATTCTATAAATAAGAAGCCCCAACAAAGCGACGATCTGAAAATATTTAAACTAAATATATACTAAAAAATGTGTAGAAAGGCTTTCAATTATTTTTCGACATAGGTTTTATGTTTAATAGTAGAGTGTTATTATTACATAATAAAAAAATATTTTGTTCTTTTTGGGTTTGCTTTTTAACCAAAAAAGCTGCATTACAGAGCCCTAAGAGTGATATAGAATTGTAAAATTAGCTCAATATTAAACATAATTAATAATGCAATAGAAGATTTGGGTTAGAATAAAGAACAATTTATTACTTTTATCTGCTGCTGCGACTTATATAATAAAACAAACTTGTATTTATACTTGAAATATAAAAAAAGTATATATAACAGACAACGTGCATTTATTTCATAACCGTTCATTCAGAGACAAGAGTATTTCGACAAAATGAACAACTTTATAGCGTAAATGAACGCAATCGCTGATATAAATACGAAAAAAATTTATATTTATTCATTTTTTTAAGTAAAATATTTTCTGTAATAATAAACCGATAGTCTATTTCGTTAAAATTAATATTTTCTATCTATAAAGACTTTTAAAATAAGAAAGGCTGTAGTTAACATTTCACAAAAAAAGCTTTAATATAAAAGGGGCTGCTCGGCCTTGAACGATAAAGCTTAAGTGTATAATTTTTCGTCTTATACTCAAAACATAAGCCATTAAATGTTGTTATTGATTGTATAGAGAAAAGAAACTTTTCTTTTTATAAACTAGGTATGCATATTGTAAAAATGTTTTATAAAAGATGATATATTAGATACGGAAACAACATTCATAAAAGTTTAAAACTATCTCGTTAAATAATCTGCTAAAAATTAAGCGTAAACACTTGTGCTGTTCGAAAGTGTGAGTAATATAAACTGCCTAGAGACAGCTTTATATATAGTTAGAGTCTTTTTAGTGTTAAAAGAGATATTACAAAAACGAAGTTTAATAATCATAGTTAAAAAAATATTTATTGATTTTATATTTGCTAAATAAACTTTAAAATTAAAAAAAATTAATTAAGTTTTCATGCTTTTAAATTTTTTAACTTTTTAGGTTTTTTCTGACTTTTTGATCGCTTTAGATGTTATTGTCATTAATTAAATAACTTATTCGAAAATACTATTCAATCATTATAGATAAAAAAATAAGATCTTTGTTTTAATTTAAATTTATTACAAAGTCGTTTTAATGCGTTTTATCTAATATAAGAAAAAGCAATTAAGAATATTTAATTGTCTTATTGTTTATTCTGCTGCAAATGTTCGACAACCTAAAGTTTTCATCGAACAGAACTTTTTTATTTTAAAATACACCTGTTTTTACACCATCCTTAGCGTGTTAATTTTGTTTACTAATGGTGATTTTTTTGGGTATCTGTGTGGCATACTGATCTTTTTTTGCAGAAAACAAACACATTATTATTTTCGTCTTTGATTAATCGATCACATCACATTTCTGTTTTATCTTTTTCAATAGCGCTCTACTCGATGTCAATTGATATTTTAACTTGTTTAGAAATGTATTATTGAAAAGCTCTTAGTGCTTTCAACTCGATGTTTCTGCACCACTGTTTGTTTTATCAGTTAATTTTAGCTTATATGTCGGTAAAATTCGATCTATTGTTCTTGAAACATCGCTATAAACTAGTAGAGTAGTTATTTTATTTAACATCTTAACAAACTCGTGTTTTTAGAGCTTTATTGACTGCTGAATTGAAATTCATTATCACATTCTCATTGTATTTTGCTTTTACTCAGCTTGTCGTCAAAAGTTATTGGTACATTTATGGATATTGTCGATCAATTTTCGTCTTCTTTCAATCGGTTTTTTGACTCTTAACAATCTGCTTTAGAATTTTAAAATTTTTTTTCTTGAACTTAGTTTTTGCAACAATTTTTTGAATATTTGCAAAGAATTTTTTTAATTGAAATATAGAAAATAAAAATACACTTTCAAACAAAAACTTTATTATAAATTTTTTTCATTCGTTCAGATTAAAAAACATATATTAGCAACTTTCTATAGTATGCAATATAATTTTCTTTTAATTATACGTTCGAAACGGCCGAATAATTTATTTTAGTTCAGATTTATTTTGTAGTACGTAGCTTTATAATCTCGTTTTTTAATTAGAGAACAATTCTTTATTGGGTTGTTAAAATGAAATAGAAAAACAAATATTCAAAGGTATATTCAATTCTTCAATGACTGATAAAATTTCAAAACAGTGAAGACTTATGGAATTTTTATAATGAAACAAGGATTGATCAATTTGTTTACTAAAGAAGTTTATTTCAATTTAATTAAATAAGTCTTAAGATACTTGCAAATTAAAGTTTTTAGTGCTTTTATTATAAGTTAGACATTATATATTAATCGAACTTATGACAGAAAATTTATTGTAAACACTGACGAAACACCGACATATGCTTTTGTCTCACGTGTGAAGCTTTTTTTATTCTATAAACTCTGAAGAGTCAACTTTATTCAGAAAAAAAATTTTAGTATTGTTCGTAATCATCATCTCTATAAACACTTTGGCACATTTTTACTTTTTCTGGATCGTATTTTTACTGTTTTGCACTGCAAAAATAATAGTCGTCTTTTGAGAGTATAGTGAAACACTCTTAGCCTTTAAGGTTGAAAATGTGCTGTTTAAGATCATTTTGTAAACACAAATGGTCTTAAACAGCACATTTCTATAAACACAAATGGTCTTAAACAGCACATTTTTGTAAACACGAATGCTCGCAAACAGCACATTTTGTAAAATTAACATTTACGTCAACTGCCTCTAGAATACAGCTAACCGCATTATCTCAGAAAACACGAACATTGAAAACCAAACACAGAGAAACGGTACTGAAGACCCAGGGCTGAAGTTGTAGAACCTGAAGATCGAATTTAAAAAACCGAACCTAAAAAAGTCAAACGTGAAAAGCCAAACCTGAAAAATCGAACTTATAAAATCGAAAGTAAAAAACCGAATCTGAAAAATCAGAATCCCAAAAACCGAACCTGAAAAATCGAACGTGAAAAACCGAACATAGAAAACAGAGCCTAAAAAATTGAATTTGTAAAACTAATCTACAAAGTTCAAATATGAATGATAAAGTTGTTTTTTCCGGTTTGAACTTCAATTCGATTATTGATTTCAGAAGCTGTTTATTTTCGGGTTTGTTTTTAGTTTCATTTTTTAAATTCGTTTTTTCAGGTTCGTTTTTGAAGTTCTGTTTTTCAGATCCGTTTTTTCAGTTTCGTTTTTTTAGATTTAATTTTTTACGTACTATTTTTGAGGTTCTGGTTTTCAGGTTCACGTTTTCAGGTTCGGGCTTTAAGGTTC
>SBJP01000143.1:0-25371 GCA_014805705.1 Cucumispora dikerogammari | reverse complement strand
TATAAAAAATTTAAGCCATATTTAAGTTTTTTTCGTGTTAATTTAATATATTTATGCAATAATTTAAAAAATTCCTATTTTTTTTGCACCATTTTTTTTAAGAAAAAAATAAAACGTTTTTCAGTTCAAAAAAAAGAGTGAATTTGAAAAAAATTTAAACAAACAAACGTTGTTCTCCTTCAGAGCATTTAGTTTTGAAGTTTCGGTTTTTTTGAGCTCCAATGGCCTATATAAAAAAGCATTTAAACTTTATTCCTATTTTTTTTGCTCTGTAGTGTATATGTCTAGTTTTTACTATATTTCTTAAAATGTTTTAATGTCGAAAATAAAATTTTTATATAAATGCTTTAATATCAAAAGAGGAATTTTAATAAAAATAGAGGATTTTTGTTTGTGTCTTTTTTATGTTTTTTTCTAATGTTTTTAATATTGTTTAATATGTTAAAAAGATTGAAGATATAAAAAAATAGCTTTGCGACTTAATTAAAGTTAAATTGTTGAAAAAATATTTAAATCACGCTAATGGTGCGAGTCGAGCAATAACAAAAATTCAGAAGTTATTTGCACCTATAGAAGTTTATGTTTTAATTATAAATGAAAACAAATGAAAACTTTATTGATATTGTGAAACAGTAAACTGTAAGCCAATTTTTAACGACTTTCGATTGCTTAAATCAAAAAACAAGAATGACGACGTTAATACATAATCATGACAATGCTAACGACGAGATACAGAAATCAACTTTAAGAAACAATATAAAAACTAGAGCTTGAAAATCTATTTAAAATCTGCGGAATATAATTAATGAAACTTTACACGAGTATATACAATGATATTTTTGTGACAGAAACACAGAACTCGCTTAAAAAGATAGTTTTGAATGGATGTATGTGAATATTCTAAGAATCATAAATATGACTGGAAATTTATATTTACTGGGTATATGCAACTGAGTATGCGAGACGAACAATCTATCAATATATAGCAGTTTTCTGAATTACGAAAATGCTAATATTTTAATTTTTTTACCCTATGTTCGGTTTTGATTTCTTAACAAAATCTTTTATGAGTTAACAGAACATTTAAAACAGCGCAAATAATGTTTTATTACATTTTTCTATATCGTATATTGTTAACGACATTTTTTTTCTTGTGTTTTTGTACGGCTTAATAATAAAATCCGGTTCACATATGTTAAAATGTGAAATCTTTTGTCTCGTTTAATTCTGAAATGACATCTTTTAATATTATCGCGCTTTAGAGAAAACATCGTTGAATGTTAGAAAAATCTACTTTTTAAAACTCAAAATTAAGACTGTTTTTTTCATCTAACCAAAAAGTCACTTCAAAAATATGCAATAGTGATTTAAAAAAGCTGCACAGCACAGATTCATTATTTTAAAAAAATAATCGCTGCTATCGTCTTTTGGAAGTTAGCAAGTTAGAGAAGTTTTTATCAACTCTATTTTTCAAAAAAGTTATTGATTGAATCAATAATACACAATTTTTTTATGAGACTTATATTGAAAACAATATTACACTACGATTCAGGGCCAAATGCCTTATGAAACTGTAGAATATTAGATTCGCTAACGGCTTAATTACATCCAAAACTAATAATGCTTTGGGGATCTAGAACAATGCTTTTAACGAAGCTCTCTCTACCACCAATAGATCTTTTTACAAATCTCTCGCTATATTGAAATGAGATGAGAAAAATATTTTTATAAAAAGCGTTCGAGTAAAATATGGCGTGAGACTTCTAAATTCAAGAAAATATTTTTGTTTAAATGAAATATTCATTAATATTATTAGAGTAAAGAAAAAAGATATGTCACTCGTTTTTTAATAATTTTACTAATGTTATTGTTTTTGCTCATTGAAAAAATGTTCTTTTTTTCTACTTTGTTTTTTCTTTCGCTCGCCTTTACACATTTACTTTAATCGTGTTTTTCTCTCGTGGTGTAAATCTTTGATTTTTATAAGATTATTCTTTTCTATGCATATCCGAATGTACTTTTTAAACCTCACACTCGATTCTCATTACAGACATGTCATTTTCTTTATCAAAGGAAAAAAAGTATTTTTGAATTTTTCTTTCTTAAGATTTTTTTAAAGTTGTTATTTTAATATCATGTATATTTGTTATTTTATTCAGAAGACGTTTTTTTTATAAGCTTATTTGATATTTTTTTTCTGAGTCTCTTGTTTATAAGATTAGCATTTTTTACGTTAACTTTTTTGATATTTTTCATTTTGACAATATGTCATTTTTGACATTCTTGTCATTATAGATTTTTCGACATACTTACCCCGAGCCGAAATTTGTCAGTTTGACGAAAGTTTATTTGGTGCTAAATCAAAAAATTACCAATGTTTCGCTACGTACAATGAAATATAGAGGGTTGGTGTCTCGGATACTTTTTTAATACTAGAAAAAATCTTTTAGAAAGTAGTTGAGAACGGTTCAGCTGCCATTTAACGCCACAGATTTTACTTGTTTGCACTCTGGCACTATTATTCACGGTGAACATGGCCTGAATACAACCCAACATTGTTCAGAGGTTTACACGCGAGCCTGTAGACTCTTTCGTTATATTCTGTAGACGTTCAAACTCTCGTGGAAACACAAACAATCAAGTCGTACTGGGATAAGACAAAATCCCGATAAAAATCGAAAAAAGTGTGTTTGATAAAACGTTTGTTTTGTTCTTAGAAAAAGTGTGTGTTTAAAGGCAATATGATTAGAAGCGATTTTTAAGAAGTTTTAAAATCAATTAAATTACAGGGTTATGCATAAATATAAATAAACGTATGCATAAATATAAATAAACGTATGCATAAATATAAATAAAGTTATGATTAAATATAAATAAAAGCTTTCACAAATATAAAGAGATATAAATAAAAATATATTTCAGCTCTATTAAATATCTGACTTGCCTCATCTTGAATTGGAAGACTATTCAAATAAGGTTTAAAGCGAAAAACATATAATCCCACAATTTATTTTTTTAAAATAAAATATATAAATAAAACTCAAAAATTTTATTTACCACGACCCAGATTATGATGAAACATTAAACGATAATAATATAAACAACTTAGATCAAATAAACAGAAAGGAGAGAAAAACATTAACAGAAGAGACACTTTAAAGTAGACGAAGAAGCATGTACATAGGCCATTTACCTAAAGAAAACGCTAATAACGTAGACATTTCGATTTTCAGTGTTTATAAGATACTGAAGAAAATAACAGACAACAAGTTTAATGCAGAGATTCTATTTGTTAAAAAAGAAAGAATAAAAAATAATTTTACGCAAATCTTGTTGAGAGACCTCTCACAAGTTCAAAAAGAGTTAACATGCGAACTTTTTAATGAGGGTATTAGAAAAAGCCACATCACTGTGTCGAGAGTATTAAAGTAGATGGGTTATTTAAGAAAAAGACTTGCTAGAGTTCCAGAAGAACGGTCAGTCTTTGGAACATTGAAGTTTGTCAAATTTATGCTCGTTTAATAGCAGATGTTAGTAGCAAAAATCTTGTGTTTTTAGACGAAACTAGTGTCAACCTACATCAAACACAAAATTATAGTTATTCTTTGATAAATTCAAAATTTTGCAAGCTTATTTGAGTAAAGAGAAAGACAAATATAAGTTGTCTAGTAACAATGAAATTGGCCGTGATTCCATATAATATTAAGAACGGCTCTTTTGATGGTGCTGCATCTATAATTTTTATTAATTCTAAGCTAGCTCTTCATTTCACTGAACACCCAAATGACATTTTGATTATGAATAACTGCAGATTTTATCATCGAAGAGTTGTAATTCGTTTGTTAGCGAATAGGCACATTGCGTATTTCTTCACTACACTTTATTCGCCACAGTTAAATCCAATTGAAATGTATTTCAGTTTTTTAAAAGCAAAACTCTCGGCGTTTATAAATACTTCGGCAACAAAGAATAGCTTCAAAGAAAAAATAATCGGAATTTTAAATAGCTAAGATGCGAATTTCGATAGTTGATTTAGAAATATAAGGGGGTTTATCGAAAAAGCGCTGTGTCGACATGAGTTTCTTTAATAAAAGATTTATTTAAAATATTCTGTAAAACATCTTTTGAAATCACCTTTCTAATTTTTTTATTTAAACTGTATAAAATTTCATAGTAAAACAGATTACTTATTGATCACAGATTTTTTTACATCGACATATTATAGTTTCGAGCTTTTTTATATACTGAACTCGAAATGCTGCGTCTGATGATAAATATCTTCGTTTTTATTTTTGTTTTCGAAAACTTTGTCTATATCTGTGTTATGTCTTTTTTATATGTTTGTTAAATCTTCCTGTTTTATGTTTCGTCGTTTTTATATTAATCATAATTTTATTTATATTTAACCATAATTTTATTTATATTTAATCATAATTTTATTTATATTTAATCATAATTTTATTTATATTTATGCATAATTTTATTTATATTTATGCATAACTCTGTATATATTTAAAAGAACATTCTTAAGAAGAATAACATTAAAACACTCTAGTTTATTTAGGGAGAGTTCTTTTACTTATGGAAAAAATGAAAAAAATATTATCAATAAAGACAGATTGTTTTCTGCGAAAAAAAAAACAAACTATAAAAAATAGAGAGTAGAAAAATCAACATGATAAAATACAGATTGCAAAAGCGGGGATGATATTTTAGGGAAACAAAATAGCCTTGATGTTTTACAAAGAGAAAAAAATAGACTTGATCTTTTACAAAGAGAAAAAAATAGACTTGATGTTTTACAAAGAGAAAAAAATAGACTTGATCCTCTAAGTAAAAAAACAGTTTTAATCTAATTTTTATTTGCCAATTTTCGTACTAAATTTGTCTGCTAAAAACGCAGAATAAAAAGATTTATTCTGTTTTTTCCATTTGATTACTTCATGTTTTTGTTTTATGCTTAATATTGTGTATTTTTTTGAAGTTTTAATTTCTGACATAATTAAGCTTTGTTGGTGAATTAGAGTAATTTCTAATATAATTTGGAAAATTACTTAATGATGAGAAAAAATAAATATATTTTTTAAAAAAAGATATAACCGGCAAAAAATAGACCGTAGACTATATCTTTATTTTAAAAGTTAATTAGTCAAAAATAAATAATATATGAAGAAACACAAACACTAAACGAAAATCGTCTTAAATAAAAATAATAAGCAATTAACACTTTCCACAAAAGATTAAATAAACAAGAAAAACAGCATATTAATATATGTCACACTTTTTTTAACTTAAATAAATATAAATGCAAAGTTATTTGTTTTTGAAAATATGTTTTTATGTGCCTTTCGTTTCTGTAGTTATATCAAAAAAACGCACTTTTTTGATTATAATAGTTGAATATACGCATAAGTTTTTTCCCTGGTTACATTTAAATGTCTTTAATTGATTGTCTCAAAAAAGACGAGAATGTCAGGCATTCATCAACGAACAGCATGTTTTTTATTAAACACTTTTTACTTTTTACAGGAGATAAGAATAAGCAGATATAAAATATTTTATAATTTAATAAATAAAGACTCTTTATTTCTACTTTGACCTTTGAATAAACCACGTTGAGATGTGGTGTATTTGGTGTTTAAACATAAACTCTTTCATAAAACGAAGATTCTTGTGTTTTATTTGAAGTCTTTTTAAAAAAGCTTATTATTAAATCTTAATTTAAGTCTATGATTAAATGATGTTAATTAGTATATCATCTAGAATTAATTGTCTAAAATATTGTTAATTATCTGTTTTTTTCCGATCAAGTATATATACACAATATTTTATCATTAAATATTTATTCTTGTTTCTTCCCTTTATTACAGATAGTCTTTTAGACACGTTCCAAATAAATATTGTCTAACTTCAAAGATTTTAACTTTTTTTTATTAAAAAAACAAACACGATTGTTTAATTATATATTCAAAGGCTTCACTAAAAGCACATTTCGTCTCACATAATTAAATAAGAAAAAACAATTAAGATTTACATATTCTTTTGCGTGTGTGTTTACCTGAAATCGTTTAAGAGCTGAGCTTGAAAACGATAATTGATAAAAAAATATTGTTCTTTAGTAATATTCACAAACGAGAAAAATCAGTTTATGACAAAAATAAAATAAGTAATTTATAAATTTATAGTGCAATAGTTCTTAAAGTTAAATATAAAAGTGTTAATAAAAAAATATCATGTTTTCGTCTTTAACGAATTTACTTAATTTATATAAGTCTTTCTTAATACCCGCAACTCTTTCCAGTTTATCAGACGTTGTCGAGCATGAAAACCAGATTATTAAAAGTAGAAGTTTAAGCAAATCAAGGAATTCACACGCGCAAACGAAAAGCTCAACAAGTGACTTAGAACATCGATTTACTAAAAGAAATATCAACATGTTGAATTCACATAATTCTCGCTTAAGCGATACTAGTGAATGGCTAGATGTGCTTGCTCACAGAGAGAATCAAAACGAAACGTTGAGAATTAATGATCTTGTAACAAGTGTGTTTGTTATATTTTCTGCTTTGGTTGTGATTGTTCTGTTGTTATATGCGTTTCTTCCAGTTTTTGAAGAAACTAAATCTTAGTTAAAAAAGACTCTTTATATTTTTATTAATCTTTTTATTTTAAATAAAATAACTTTCTCATTCAATAACGTGTAGGTGTGTGGTTACAGCTATTGCTATAAAAAAAAGAATAAAAAGCACATAATTTTTTATTTGTTTCTGATAGTACGATAGCTATCAAAAAAACAGTGTGCTGATATGTTTTTTAGTTGTTTTGAAAACATCGCTAGCGTAATTTCAGGTTCGTTGTTATGTATTAACCCAGTTTATTTAGCAAACGAAAAAAACTTTTTTATACATACAGCGAACAATCTCTACTGTCAACTCTTCCGTCACAGATATTTGTCGGTGTTCACATATAAGAATGTGAAAAAAAAAATTTTGTTAAATAATTTTTTACTTTAGAGTTTATTTAACTCAAAGAACCAAATATTTTTGAACGAAAACTTTTTTTTATTTTAATGCTTATTGTTTTGGCCCAAAAAAATGGAGTTTATAGCTTCAGTTTTATTATCACCAAACTTGGTTTCTAACTCTTTAGGTATAAATGACATTCAAAAAAAAGTTTTTCTCTTTTTTTATGGTGCCATTGGTTTTATCTACGATATATGTTTTGTTTACACGGGTTTAGAACCTGTTTTCTTTTTTCTATAAAAGGTTTGTTTTTTAATATATGTTCCGAAGCGATTCGAAATTTAGCAAGTTTTATATTACTCTTTTTTGAGTGTTTACATCAGAGAGTGAGTGGTTGATGTCAGTTTACATTTTTTTAGTGTCCACTTTCACAGAAGAGAACGTATTTTAATATATAGCTTCAAGTACTAAGAAAACGGTTTTTTTTAGTGTTCACAGTAGTGAATGTATATAGTAGTTTTTTTATGAGCTTAATTCAATTTATATATTAAAAGTGACTATAATTTATTTTTCATTAGCTTTTAATATTATAATTTAAAGGGATGGTAAGTCGAAGAGCATCTATTTAAAAAACAAGTAGCTTGTTTTTGAACCATATCAATGTATATATCGCATATCAAAGTTTTTTTTTTGATAACACATTGTCTTAAAACGGTCTTATAAATCGAAATCAAAAAGTTTTATTATAATAAGCAAACGTTTAAGTATTTTAAAAGCCTGCGCTGTCTTTATTGATTTCCTAAAAATATTTCAGCCATGTGATTGTTTCTATCTTAAAAATATTTTACATGCAATAACAAAACACGACCATAATTATCAGTACTTTTTTTAAAGTCTTGGGTTTATAGATGGCTGTTTTTATGTTTCATATGTTAACTAATACAAATTTTAAAAAGCTTGTAAAAAAATAGATCGTCATTTAATATCGTTTTTTGTTTTTTTTCTTAAATTTTTTATGTAAAAACAATGTTTATAGATTAAAAAGGAGATTATATAATAAATATATGTTTTTCTAAGCAGTTTAAAAAAATTACTACATTCCATATCATATGATTAAAAAAAATAAACAAATATTTATTTTCGTTTTTTTTGAAAAAATAAAAACTTGCTTTTTTCCAAAACTTTTCTCTTTATATACAAAAATAATGTTTATTTAATTTTGATTCTTTCTGAATTCTGCTTTACTTTAATGTCCTAGGTAGATTATACGACAAACTTAATAATTTTTAGATTATTACGATCGGTAACGACTTATTATTTTATTTAAAAAATGTGCTGAGCTTTTTTTATAAGACAATTGTTAAATATCTTGTCGTTTTTATTTGTATATAAGAAGAACAAAAAAAACTATAGAAAAAAAACTTAGAACTTGTGTAAAAAGTAGTTAAAAAAGATAATAAAGTATTAGACACATTTTTCTCACCCGCCGTAGCGATAAAAAAAATATAGTTTTTATAAAAAAGAACGACAATGAAAAAAAGCAAGTGAAACAAATTAGAGTTAAAACAAGATCTCAAATTTGGCAGTTAAAAGGTATACCTAAATAAAAATATGTTTTTTCAGCGTAATTTGATTTAATACTGACTAAATTATATGTTTTTACACTCAAACATTAAGAAAACCTACGTAATTCGAAAGCTTTTCGTTTTTTTATAATGTATGTTTTTCGAGGTTGATTGTTTTCAAAATTTAGTAGTGAATATACAGGCATTATGTTATCATAATTGTGTTTCAAAACTAAAAAAAATTTATAATAGATATTTAAAGTTTGCACTAGTTTTTTCTTTTTTTGTTTGGTTTGTTATCTACTGTTGGTGTTTTATATAATCACACATAAATATAACTGCTCAGTTCTTTACATGTTTTAAAAAAAAATCTGAAGCTCATATGAAAACCACTTCATAAACAATCCGAGTTAACAACACACGCATCTGTTTATATAGTAATAGATGTAAAAACTATTTTGTCAGGTTTTTTAACTAACGAATTTATGCTATGTTTTCATAATACTGGCCAGTTCATTTTTAAAAAAAACACTGAAAAAGAATACATTACTGTATTATTAGAAAAACGAAAGAAGAATGAAAAAAAAACATACATCCCATAATAATATCATAGTCTGCTACTTTCCGAAGCCAGGGTAGTTTGTTTATTTTAGACTTTTTCTAAATCCTCAAACAAAAGAAAACTTAAACAGAAATTAATATAAAGTCTTTCATATTGTTAGAGTTTTATGATGCGAAGAATATGCTAAATATAACATCATTATATGGTGTTTAAAATTAGAGTTTATATGATAAAATGTTTAAAAAAAGAGCGGGTGGCAAGTTGAAACAAAATTTAAGTGAAAAAATATAATGATAAACTTAATTCTTCCAAACATTCTGTGCTGATTCTAATGCCTATTTGAAAAAACAAAAAAACGAAAAGCTTGTTTAAACAATAACAGGATTATTAAAAAGAAAGATATTATGAAAACTTGTCTAAAACACACATTTTACACAAATATCACTATGCGTTTATATAAAAACAAGCTTTCAGATATTTAAAGAAATAAAGAAGAGATTGCGACTCAATTAATTTTTATTCAAGAAATATTTGTAAAATCAACAATTTCAAAATAATTTAATTTGCGGGTGATTCGGAGCGATAATATAAGGGTAAATAGACGATGCAGTTCGGTCAAATATAAAAGTTTATTTATATATAAGTCCTAAAATTGTATATAAAGCACATTTGCACATGATTGTGATATTTCAATTTTAACTAAGATCCGCCGAACTGTTCAATCGTAGGTTTTTTTAAATCGATAATATTTGTTACACGACCCACCCCCCGCCCCCTCTCCGTGCCTTAATAAACAATTATATTAATTAAATAAAATATCTCTTTTTCAAAATCAAGCAGACTCTATATAGATTACTATTATAAAAGACCACAAACTAAGCTACGTAGTTACAATTTTACTATACGTCATATAAATAAAAAAAAAGTTTAACGAAAACAAACGCTACATGAAAAAAAAGAATGATATAAATACAATCCAAAATAGTTAAAAAAAGGTTTTTGCACTTATCGACGCAACAGATTAAAGTAAATATTTCTTAGTTTAATTATAATATTTTTTCTATAATAAAATTATACAGGAAGAGAATGTTGTGTCGTGTGACAATAATTAAGTATAAAAAATGAATCATAAGAGCTTCTTTAGTTTTGACTTCAAAGCATATAAGAATAAATTAGAAGTTTAATAATATGATATAATGTTTATCTGGTGTTTGGAGTGTGTTTATAGAGAATAGACACTTTAAATAAATTATCTATACGTTTGTTTTTCTTACGAACGTTTCGCTGTATTATAACCACATATAGTCAGTAAAACTAGAACTTTTCACACTTTTTAAAACTTTTTGATTCTGCGTTTGGCTTTGGCTTATCTTTTGGAAATTGTCATGTTTTTTTAATGTTAAACAAACAATAAATTATACAGAGGAAAATTGTTTTTTGTTCACCACGCCTTTCTATAAATTTATTTTTTTTTTTAAAAGATCTGGTCGCCTATCAAGTGATTCGTTTTCTATTCAAACTGTCAAAATCTAGACTTTTATAATTTTAAACAAATTCCTTTGTTTATTAACATAGCTTAGTTTTATAAAACCTTGTATAGTTTTTTAATGGTTTGTGAAAGGATTTAATCAATTTTTTTACAATAGCGAGAACCTCTCCAAAAGTGAGTGAAGCTATTTAGAAGTTATCGAAGCACGTTTTATATAAATAAAACCTTTAAAAGTAATTAAAAATATTTATAAAAATATTCTAGACGTTATAAAATGATTAAAACACCTATGTAAAATTCTGTACTTTTATTAGTTTGTTAAACAAACAGCCAAAAAACTTAAAAATAATGTGTTCTTTTTTTTATTGTTTTTTCTATAGTATAAATAAAAACAAGCGTTTTTATATTCCGTTATAAAAATAGTTTATTTTCTAATGATATAAACAAAAGTGTTAGTTTAATTTATATAGAATTTAAGTGAACAGGTTGTTGTGATACGTTTGTTATACTAAACCAAGGTTCTACCTCAGGATTTATCTTATACGTTATTGAATCGTGACGAAGAATATTGATCTAACAACTAAATAAACTAAAGCAGCTCAAAAGTCCTTTGTTTTTGTTATTTCTTTTTTTAGGACATTTCACAAAATACCGCATATTTTTTCGTTTATTGAAAAAATATTGCAAAAAAAATTTTTTTTGAAAAAATAGACACAAGTTTAATAAATCAGAAATATAAAAAGATTTTAAAATAAAACATATAAAATAAACTTTCTGCGAATATCGTTAAAAAGATGGTAGTTTTTTTTTGTTCATGATCTTACACAAGACCTTCTATTCAAGGCTATAAAACATTAGATATCGAAGAGTCTTTGGTTTTTAAATGATAAAATTTTTAGATTAAACAAATTGTTTTAAATTTTCAGTTAAATAAACATTAAAAACATAGTCGTTGATTAGGTTTAATTATTTATAAAGACTGTTAATATATGGATACATAAGATTTCCACGTCTTTTTCTCTGTTACACCCGCTTGTTTTATTTACAAAATCGTTTTAATAAATGCTTTCAACCAAAAAAATTTTCGATTAGAATTGAGAAAAACGAGATGTTTTTTCTCTTTAAAGTATTCGCTTAATAGCTTTTGATTTTTACCGACGACAGGCTCTCGAAAATGCTTTTGGTGACTCTCGTTAAACTTCACTATAACATGGTTATTGACTGAAATATTTGATTTGTGTTATCGTTGATAATAAACAGATTTAATGCAAGGCTTAAAGTTTCTGAAAGAATTGTTGAAATTTTTCCAAAAACTTGAAATATTGAATTGACCTATTTATACCTTCGATATCAATGGGCTTCTGATGACATGTATGATTTAGAATGAATATCAATTTTATTTTTGAGTTAATTTTATCAATAGACTAAATATGAGCAGTACTCTAATACAAATTCAAGCCAACTTGATCACTGAAAGAAAACTTTAGATTACTTCAAATATACCCTAAGCAGTTAGCATTTGCATAAAGAGCTACAATGGTATTAACTACATCGTTTATACTCTTTTCCTATCTGTCATAATAATCACATTAAAATGATTTTAATGCTCGTGTTAGCATCATTTTTTGCATAAATCATTTCCATCTTTCAGAGGTTTTTTTTCTATCATAGTTTAGCGATAAGAACAGATCGATCACAAACATTTTGAGAAAGTTCGACTAGTAGAGTTCCTTTATTTGCACCTGCTAAGAAAGCACCGCCCATATACCAGGGCCTGCTAGAACCCTCAAAAAAAGTATATAGACGCTTTTAACATGAGAAAAAAATGATTGAATGCACCATCTAGTGCAAGTTTGTTGGCTGAAAAACCACCACGTGTTTATATTTTTTATGTAACGTGCTAATATAATTTCATAAAAATTTTTTAAAACTATTCCAGCAGACTCCTTTGAAATTTTGTTTTAGAACCATGCTGTAGAATAAAGAATATCACTATAAAAATCATTTCAAAATTTCATAATAAATCCTGTGTAGTATTGTCTTTCAAACCAATAGTGATAATAATTTTTTTATACTTTTAGACTACCTCAAATTCTCAATATTTTGCATACAACTGAAAGAATAAAATATACTTGACTTCATCTCGAATTTATAACAACATTTCATGCTATCATTTTGAGGGTTTTTTTTGGTTTTTCGCAATAGAAGCCATATTTACTTAACAGAGAATCAATTTCCCTTTTTTATTTCTAAAACACAAAAAACAGCGATGGAAATTTAATTATTTCTGATTTTTCTGCTATTTTTAAAGTCTTTACTACGTCCTATCTTTAATATTTTAATGATTACTTTACACGGGTTACTTTATTCTTTTTATTCTTATTTTTAGTTAAATAAATTTTTTATATAACAGAATTATCAAATATTTTCGCTATTTTTCCAATTAAAAATTTTCGTTTATTTTTTTATTAATTGTTTCTTCTTTTTATACATCTTTTATTTCTCTGTAAATTCTTTTCATCATAACGATCGACTAATTTTTAAAGAAAACAAAAAATTAGCTTTAAACTCATAAATCTTGCACTTTAGATTTTAATGAAAACGGTCCACGAGCGGCGGCGTGTGAAAAAAAACTGCTTTTTTGAACTTTTAAAACTTTAACTCTATTCCTAACATATCTAACAAAACTGTAAGACTTAAGTTAAACATGATAGATCAAAAAGAACAGTCTAGTGGAAAATATGTGGTCAGTAAAAAACAAAACTAAGTTAAAGACGATCACAACATAGATTATAAAAGTAAAATATATATATATACGAGATAAAACAGAATAAAATACTATGAAGCCTTTCTTTAGCATTTGTCAGACGCCGTAATATGTTTATTTTCAAGTCTTAGGGCCTGTTTTTAAAGTGTGTGTTGTATATGTCTTACATCTGCTTTTTTAAAAAAATAAAAGTTTCACTTTGATCAGAATAATGCTTTACGAAGTTAAATTATCATACGCAAATTAAAATATGAAGATTAAGACTTAGAGAATGTGTGAGATTTAGATATAACTCTATGTTAGATTATAAAAAACGACGCAATTGTCTTTTTTACAAAACCTTTTACAAATCAACAGAGATTATTAATGAATATAGATAGTTTTCTAGACTTTTAAAAAAAACTTCACATTTTGTCATGACTCAAATTAAAGCAAATAAAAATTACACCAACAGAGCGACCATACATTTAAAATGTATGTGTTTTCAATGAATATCAATAGAAGAAAAGACAGTGTATTGTATATTGTATTTTTAGACCATGGAGTTTAGTATTCAGTCTTTCTAAAAGTCAAAAATATAAGAGTTTTCTATCTAAGAAGCCAAAATCCATATTATAAAAAAAGTCGTATTGTAAAGTTTTTTTTAAAAAAGCTGAGTTAGATAACATAATTTTAGAGTTTTTTTCGAAAACGAAATAACAAAGTTTTTTTTTCGTATTATTAACTTTTTATCATACGCAATAACAAGACGAGTATTTAAATTTTGTAAAAAAAAAGACTGTTCATACTTAAAGTCTTCACATATTCAAGTTTTTTTTAATAGTAATCTAATTTAAAGCCGTTTTTGTCTTTTATGATGCATATCGTTCATTAGAAAACCAAAGGAGATAAAAATTATTTGCAAGCCAAAGAGCAATCAATTCAATAATTAAATTAATGTATTTGATTATTAGAGCAAAACCCACACGATAATCTAAGAATGTAAATAATAAATTAAAAACTAAGTGTACTTTATGTTATTTCTGCAATTCTGATTAACACGGAGAAGAAGTAAGCAATGATAGTTTGTGCGAGGGATGTAAATAAATGCATTTATTAAATTTAAATACAAAGAAGCTTTAAATGTTTACGACATTACTCTTTAATAATTATTAAAAAAACCCAGTTAAATAAAATTTGCTCACTATAAGAATATAGAGTTGTTTGTCAGGTAATAACACAAAAAAATCTAGCGACCAAAATGTATTTACTAAAAAAAAGTTGAGTTTAAAATAATAAAAAATTATGACGACGATAACAAATTTCTGCATTAACGAGTTCTAAACATAAAAACGAGCAATAAATTACTTGTTTAATAAAGAGAAGCTCGCATTGACGAAGAACTGTTTTTGTTGCGGGAAAATTAATGATCATGATTTTCAAATCATAAGGTCTATGTGTAACACATTGGAGATAGCGTCAGCCTGCAGCAAAACAGAAGTTTTTTTAAAAAAATTTTTTTTTTGTTTATTGAAAATAGAACTAAACAAACAACTGGGATGTCTACTATTTGTGATAATAGAACTTGACGAGTCACAAATAACATCTACGACAGAAACAATAAAGCCAGCTCTAATGTTATTTAAAAATGTTTTTATATATAAGTCATAGACGAATATTGAGATAATATTGAAATGATCGACGTACCTATACAAATTATTTTAAGTGATGAAACAGTTGTTTGTAAGGCCCAAAACAATACAAAAATATTCTGCTTATTATGACAACATACCGAGAGCGCAGTAGATTGTTAGTGTAATCAATTAAGGCATATAAAAATTTCTCATAGTCGTGGTAAAAAATAAAATAACGAATTCATCAAAAGTCTTTTAGAGAATTTTGTATTTCTGATTTTCTAATTGTTTTTGATGGTTTTGCTTTATGCCCTATGTCTGTATTCTAACACAGAACCTCTTTTCGATTTGTAATAATGCGACAAAGGATGATTAAACGATCAGGGTTATCATACCAACATTATCGAGAACCTGTGGGTGCACTATAAAAAACGTATAGAACACAAAACAGTGTAAAATATCTAAAGTGTAGATGTTTTTATATAAATTTGTTTTTAGGAAAAGATATAACAAACAAAAAAAATCCTGAATTGTTTATGGGGGCTATTAGAGAAAGATTAAGCATTTTAAAGACATTATTTCAAAAACAAAATAAAAAATATTTCTTAATTCATAACTATTTTCAATATATTTTAACATAATAATTAAAATATATAAAAATCACTTAAGTAAAAAATTAACTGAACAAAATCTATTTACATGAGCGTAAAAAAATATTAGTGTACACAATTTACAGGTTTTAAACGTATAAATTTATAAATATTATGCTATTTGCAGTGAGTTTTCAATATTGTCCTTTACTGTTTTTTGAAAAATGACGACATTTAAACATTTTCATTATATATTTAAGTAAGTTTCTATTATAATATAATTAAGTGAGTTTCTACTATAATTTAAATAAGCTTTTTTCTAATATAATTTAACTAATCAAAATTTTATCAGAAAAAAACACCAAAAACTATTATTATTGTTTTTTTAATAAAAAAACACTGTTTTTTTGTCATTATTGCGATGTATGACGAAAAACTCTCTTCTGAACGCTTTGGTTATTTTTTCCAAAAGCTTTATTTCAACTTAATTCGTCGGGAGGGCTGGGCGCCGGTGAATTAAAAGCGCCGTTTCGCCGGTAAAACTAAGACATCTATTTATTATATTATAAGAAAAACACAAAAATCGTTTTTTACTATTTCAATTTAAATAAAAGTTTTAAAAACTCTACAAAAAGGGCCACGCGTTTTCTCGGCCAAACTTAAATAAATTTTTTCGAAAAAACGAACGAACGAAAAACAAACAAACGAACGAACGAACGAACGAACAAACGAACAAACAAACGAACAAACAAACAAACAAACAAACAAACAAACGAACAAACGAACAAACGAACAAACGAACAAACGAACAAACGAACAAACGAACAAACGAACAAACGAACGAACGAACGAACGAACTAACTAACTAACTAACTAACGAACGAACTAACTAACGAACGAACTAACGAACGAACTAACTAACTAACTAACTAACGAACGAACGAACGAACAAAAAATAAACAAACAAACAAGCGAACGAACGAACGAACAAACAAACAAACAAACAAACGAGACGAAAGAAAGAAACGAAACGAAACGAAACGAAACGAAACGAAACGAAACGAAACGAAAGAAACAAACGAAAGAAAGAAACGAAAGAAAGAAAGAAACAAACGAAAGAAAGAAAGAAACAAACGAAAGAAAGAAAGAAAGAAACAAACGAAAGAAAGAAAGAAACAAACGAAAGAAAGAAAGAAACAAACGAAACAAAACAAAGCAAAGCAAACCGAAATGAAATGAAATGAAACAACAAAACAAAATCAAAGGAGCAAACGAAACAAAACAAAATGAAACAAACCAAAGCGAATGAAACGAAACAAACTAAAACGAATGAAACGAAACAAAACAAAACGAAACAAAACAAAACGAAACAAAACAAAACAAAACGAAACGAAACGAAACAAAACAAAACGAAACAAAACAAAACAAAACAAAACGAAACAAAACGAAACGAAACAAAACGAAACAAAACAAACGAAACGAAACAAAACAAAACAAAACGAAACAAAACAAAACGAAACGAAACAAAACGAAACGAAACAAAACGAAACGAAACGAAACAAAACGAAACGAACGAAACGAAACAAAACAAAACAAACGAAACAAACGAACGAACTAATAAACGAAACAAACGAAACAAACGAAACAAACGAAACAAACGAAACAAACGAAACAAACGAAACAAACGAAACAAACGAACGAACGAACGAACGAACGAACGAACGAACGAACGAACTAACTAACAAACGAACGAACGAAACGAACGATGCGAAACGAACGAAGCGAAACGAACGAAACGAAACGAACGAAACGAAACAAAACAAAACAAAACAAACGAAACAAACGAACGAACGAACTAATAAACGAAACAAACGAAACAAACGAAACAAACGAACGAACGAACAAAACGAACGAAACGAACAAAACGAACGAAACGAACAAAACAAAAAAATAATTGTTTTAGCGCGCGACATATGCTAAAATCGAGGCCGTTATATTTAAATAAATAATAAATTAAGAAATAAAAATATATTAGAAAAAAATTAATTTAAAAACAACCAAAAAACTACACTAAAATCGACTAATAGAAACGATTAATAACTACTAAATTGAACTCGTCGGGTTTCCGATGTTAATTTTAAAAAAAACTATTCGTTTTTATTGTAGGTCTGACATGTGTCGCGATTTTGACATATGTCGCGTTCTACGCGCGGGACATTATTATTAAAGTTATAATAAAAACACTACAATAAAATTATAGTGAGAGAATGTTTTTGGCGTGAGGAAGTCTGTGGGGTGTGACACTAAATTAAAATGCTGAAAAAAATGAACAACATTTACAAATTTTAAGAATAACTTGCAAAAAAAATCAATTAAAAAAAAAACTAACCAAAATAATTCGGACAAAATAAATTGGACAAAATGAATTGGACAAACTGAATTGGACAAAATAAATTGGACAAAATATATTTGACAAAATAAATTGGACAAAATATATTTGACAAAATATATTTGACAAAATAAATTGGACAAAATGAATTGGACAAAATAAATTGGACAAAATGAATTGGACAAAATGAATTGAACAAAATATATTTGACAAAATGAATTGGACAAAATATATTTGACAAAATGAATTGATTAAAATGAATTGAACAAAATGAATTGAACAAAAAAGATTGAACAAGATAAATTGGAAAATATGAGTCAGACAAAATGAATCGCTACGATTTAACAGACGATAAATTACTACATGAAATTAACTGCAGATATATTATGTGAATGTTTAATATTCGTTTTTAAAAAATATAAAAAAATGTTGTTCTTCGGTTTAAATATTATTATTCAAGAAAAAAAATACATGAACAACAGTACTAAGCTATTGCTACTTATACTTATATCTTTATTTTTACTACTGGCTTCATTTATATCTACTAGAATAATGTATACAGACCAACCAAACAATACAATAACTCCTATATACAACAAGTGTTATCCTAAACTCTTATTTAGATATACGCCGGATAAACAACAGCACTTTCAAGATCTGAATAAGGAAGATTGTTATATAAAAGCCCTCGGTATATGTGTGGATGATCAAAGAACGACCATGAAAACTAAAAAAGCAGCCTTTCTTGAGGCCTGTACGAATGACAGGGGAGAAGAAACCGAATTTTGCGAATATGCTTGGTCTTCTTTTTGTAAAACAGATAGCCAAGATTATTGCAGAAGATACATGTTAGATACATGTGAACCGAATCCTAATATATAAACTGCTGATTAAATATTTTAATTCTTTTTACTGTGGGCCGCCTGTCTTTTATTCTCATGTTATTGATCATTCACGCGAGTGTCTATGTTATAAACTGTTCTTATATATTATGCTGGATATCATCTTGTTAAATGTCATAATGTATTTTTTCAGTTAATTAAAAAAAATATGGTAGGATTTGATAAATTAAAGACCAATTATCTATACATTTTTGTTTTTTATAACATTTAATTTTTATTAAAAAATAATCTCTGTCTTCGCGCGTGTTCCATTCATTCCATATGATAGAATAAGCGTATATGGAAGATTACGACAATAAACTAAAAAATCTTTTTTGTTTATAATTAGATTTCTTCCTCTCACGTAAGTGAAAAAAAAAGTTATTTACAAATTTATGATTGTGTTTCGTTTATAATATCTCTTAAGTTTTGTATTTATCGTATTTACCTATTCTTCTTCTGTACTGACCAATTTTTCAATGAGTCAGAGCAGAGATAATGTTATTTTGAACATACATATTATTTATAGAAGGTTCTTGTATTATATAGGGTTTTCGTTGCAGTTCGCACTTGTTGCAAAAAAGTTCCATCTTTGTTGTAAGCAGTTTTTTCTTTACACAAAAATTGATGTATTTTGTAACAATGGCTTGCTTTAAATGTTATCTAGATAGCTTAACAAGAGCGACGTTCGCGAAAAACCGAACTTGAGACAAGGGGAAAAAAGAAAACCCGAAAAAAAACTGAAATACCGAGTTATTACCTTAACATAGAATTTAAACAAAGGCAACCGGGTTCTATATTCGAATTTGAAAAAATTTAACTTTATAAAGTTAAAACTATTTGAATAATATTTAATGTGTTGTATAAGCTTCGTTTTTTCAGTTTTTTTTAAGAACTGTTTTTAAAGTTTGGTTTTCAAGTTTAGTTATTCAGCTTCGTTTTTCGAGTTTTAAAACTTACAAATACGGTTTTCGGATTCCACCTTCCCGGTCAATCTTAAGTTCAATTGTGCGCGTTTTTTGTTCTTGTTTAACTATTCAGATAACATTTAAAGCAAGTATTTCTTACAAAAAAAACAACTTTTGCGTGAATGCGGGATTACTCGAAATAGGTGTAAGTATATTTGCAACAAGTGCGGGGTTGCTCGCAACAAGAGCGAACTGGTTCGGAAAATCTTATATATCAGTTTCCTTTTGTATTTCGCTTTATTATTTTTAAACATTGTAAAAAAAGATATGTTTGTTCAGTATTTCAACCCGTTTTAAATTAGGTATATGGGCAAACAAATAAATTAATAACAAATCAACTAAAATTTATTATGTGTTCTCATCGACTAAACAAAACGAAAAAACAAACCAATAGATAATTAATATTAGCTAAAAAACTTAAAGTACAGTGTTTTTAGCAACGGCCTTTTTTTTATTTCATTTTATTAATTCATAAACATCTGTTCAGTAGAAGATAAGAATTAAAACAAACATCTCGTTTATGAGACTGTCCCATAGATTCTTCAATTAAATACTTAATGAAATTAGTTATGCATTTAATATGCCGAATTTAAGATGACCTGGGATCATGGTCCCCCTATATGTTTTTAATTATAGAAAATTAGTTAAGGAAAATAAAAATTATAAAGCGAAAATTAGGTATTCTTATTATCCAAAAAAAACTGATATAAAATAAATTTAAAACACGTCTAAGTTTGATACTGAAAGATTTGCAGTAAAGTTTTCTTTAAAATATTTATATTCAGAAAGAGCGCACAGTTTTTTTAGTGCGCTTTTTTGGGAAGTTTTTAACTAATCTGCTTTTATAACTATTGGTTTTTTTTAATCGACTTTTTGTGATATTTAAATGTTTTATTCGTTATTTAAATTGATATTTTTTTCAGTTTTTTTTTTGTGCTTTTTTTTTGAGGAATTTTAATTAATTTTTCTTGATGACTGTTAGTGTTCTTTAACGGGCTTTTTGTGATATTTAAATGTCTTATGTGTATTTTTAAATTGATATTTTTTTCAGTTTTTTTTTTGTGCTTTTTTTTTGAATAGGTTCAATTAATTTTTTTTGATGGCTGTTAGTGTTTTTTAATCGGGTTTTTGTGATATTAAAATGTTTTATGTGTAAATTTAAATTGATATTTTTTTTCAGTTTTTTTAGTGATTTTTTTTTGAATAATCCCATTGTTTTTTTTTTGATGTTTGCCAGGGTTTTTTAATGGCTTTTTGTGATATTTAATGTTTTTTGCGTAAATTTAAATTGATATTTTTTTTCAATTTTTTTAGTAATTTTTTAAATAATTTTAATTAGTTCTTTTTTGATGACTATTAGTGTTCTTTAATCGGCTTTTTGTGATATTTAAATAACTGTTTTTTCTCAATTTCATATTTGTTTTTTTACAGATTTAACCGTGGTTTTCAATTAGATTTTCTATCGCATTAAGGCTTTTAATTTTTTTTTTGAGGTCATCAGTTAATTTTTTGGGGATTTGTGCACGTGTCTTAATTGATTTTATTAGCGTTTTTTCTGTAATTTTTATTATGTTTTTAATCATTTTTAATTATCTACTTAAAAATTTTTTTTTGCGTTTTGATAATTTTTTCTATTCTTTTTTATTTAAATTTTTTAATATAAACAATTTTTATGCTGACTTTAATGTTTTTACTGAAAAAAAAGTTTCATTTTAAAGATTTTTTATAAATTATCGTTGTTTTTTTTATTCATTTTTTATGTTTCAGCAGAAAGCTTTTTTTAAATATATTAGATTGATAGTTTCAATTGACAACTCGTAGTATTAAAACAGATAAATAAATAAAAAGAGTTTTTATGATTTAAGTTTTACTGAAACCATAATTTAAATTAACAAACTGACGTCTCTTGAGGGTATATTTAACAAGACTATATCCTAATCTTCTTTGTGCAATAAACAAAAAACCCCTTATTTGTTGATTTTAAAAACCACATGGACTTGCGTATTAATGTGATCTAAAAGATGAAATATTCTAGTGCTTCTATTAGCGGCCGTATGTCTTAATCTAACAACCCCTCCCCAATCAGAATAAATATTTCGACGTGGCCCCATCGAATCTTGGCAATCATTATTTTTGCTGCAACTGTCGAATTATTAAGGATTTCTTCTTTGAGATCATCTATATTTTACTATTGCGAGATAGAATATTTTACAAGTTTACGAACTAACAGGCCTTCAGCCATACTATCCAACTTTTTCCGAAAAAATAGTCTGTACAACAACATTATCTACGTAATTAGAAAAAATAAAATGACGATAAATTCAAACATTTTGTTTATAAATCTCTTTCTCGTAGTTGTGTGTATAAAAATATTATAACTATACGCCACGTCTTTGTAGACACTTATCTATTGTTCAAATATACTTTTAGATTGACATGTGACTGAGATACTAAATTTCAAACTTTGATTCAGCCTCTCGACTTGCCCTTGCGCCCACAGAAGCTCGCTCTTATTTTACGAGCTTTTTACTATAGCTATAGTACAGAGAACCAAGCGTTAAATTAACAAAATTCTTTTCCATTATATGCGTGTAATATTGTAAGAGGCCAGAACTGTTTGAATATGTCTTAAATTGCAGCATAAGTGATTGTTTTTGTTTTTTCTCTCAAAGAAGTCGCCCATGCAAACATTGAAAAGCTGTCTAACCGACTATCAATTATTTATATTCTTCATTTATTTCTGAATAGTGGCGCAAGTCAACTAAGTCGAACAAGTATATTTCTTTGATAAAAAAAGACCTAATAACAAAAACAGTATGTCTAGTATTCAAAATAGTTATAGACGCACATTGTGAACACATTCTTATAGCTGACTCGATCTCTTCTCTAGTAAAATTATATAATCTATCTCTCAATGAATCCCTCAAACTATAACGCTCAGAATGACTACTTTGAGGATGTACTGGCTGAATAAAGTTCAACTTATCTTTAATTCGTTATTTTGAATACACACTAAGAAACAAGGTAGTGGTTTTTATATACTCTAGCTTTAATGAATTAATTGATCATTTTGAACTTACTACACGCTCTTTTGTAATTCTTTTTTGCTTCAACATTGGTATATAATGTATCTAGAGCATCTGTTCTTTTATAAGCGAGTACAACTTGAATAAAAGAAACAAACGAACAAAACTAAATGTTACATCCCCTACAATCCCCCTTTTAACGAAATAACTATATAAAATAAAAAAAAGATCTTTACAAGGAACCGAGCAGCCGTCCTATAAATTACTACTATATATGATACAAGCTCGTCCAAGTAGCTATAATGTTACTAAATATATTTTACAAATAACGAAACGAAACGAAACGAAACGAAACAAAACGAACAAACGAAACGAACAAACGAAACGAACAAACGAAACGAAAAATAAATATTAGAAAAGTTAAGATATAAACACTACAATAAAATTATAGTGAGGGAATGTTTTTGGAGTGAGGAAGTCTGTGGGTGTGACACTAAATTAAAATGCTGAAAAAAAATGAACAACATTTACAAATTTTAAGAATAACTTGCAAAAAAAAACAATTAAAAAAAAACTAACCAAAATAATTCGGACAAAATAATCCGGACAAAATATATTTGACAAAATGAAATTGGACAAAATAAATTTGACAAAATATATGTGACAAAATGAATTGGACAAAATGAATTGGACAAAATATATGTGACAAAATGAATTGGACAAAATAATTTGGACAAAATAAATTTGACAAAATGAATTGGACAAAATATATTTGACAAAATGAATTGATTAAAATGAATTGAACAAAATGAATTGAACAAAAAAGATTGAACAAGATAAATTGGAAAATATGAGTCAGACAAAATGAATCGCTACGATTTAACAGACGATAAATTACTACATGAAATTAACTGCAGATATGTTATGTGAATGTTTAATATTCGTTTTTAAAAAATATAAAAAAATGTTGTTCTTCGGTTCAAATATTATTATTCAAGAAAAAAATACATGGACAACAATACTAAGCTATTGCTACTTATATCTTTATTTTTACTACTGGCTTCATTTATAGCTACAAGAATAATGTATACAGACCAACCAAACAATACAATAACTTCTAGAGGCAACAACGCTTATGCTAGACTCTTATTTAGTTATACGCCGCATGAACAACATCAATTTCAAGGCCTGGATAAGGAAGATTGTTATATAAAAGCCCTCGGTATATGTGTGGAGGATCAAAGAACGATCATTAACACTGGAAAAGCAGCGTTTATTGAAACTTGTACTCATGATTATGAAGTGTTTTCAGATTCTAAATTTTGCGAATATGCTTGGTCAGCTTTCCGTAAAACAAAGACACGCGACTATTGCAAAAAATACTTTTTAGATAAATGTGAACCGAATCCTAAGATATAAACTGATAAATAGATTCTATATTCTTTTTATTGTAGGTCTTTGTCTTTTATTATGTTACGTTATTTAATTATTAGTGCTCGTGTCTATATTATAGGGCATTTCTTTCATTTTGCAATTCTCCGTTCATTTTCGTAATTTTTAATTAAAAACAAGATAAATTAAAAGATTTCCCATTCTTTTTCGCAATTTTTAATTAAAATATTTCTTATATATTTTCGTAATTCTTGATTAGGGAAACTTACTGTATTTTTTGTCTTTTTTCTAATTAAAAATATATTCAAATATTATTATTTTCACTTCAAATCTATGTCTACAAATAGGAAAACCCATATGGCTGATGCCCAAAGAAAATTGATATGAGACAATTATAAGAAATCAACAACACCTGCTGAAATTTGTCGAGTATTTGAGACACCATATACGACTGTAAAAGGTGTATTAAAATTATTTATTTCAACAGGGAGAATAAATCCACTTAGATTGGTGGAGCGAAGAATAAAAAAATTACATTAGAAATAAAATTTAGAATACGAAATATCGTTGACGGAGAAGACGGAGTCTTTCTTAAAAGCATACCGAGCATTATATTCCGAAAATTCTTGGTAAATATAGAAACAACGAGCGTTAATCGTTAATTTAGACAGTTTCATTACTTATGGAAAAAAAAGATCTCTATTTCAGTGAGAAGAAATACAGAAAATACTATTTCGACAAGACATAAATTTGCTGTATAATTTTTTAATCTGTTGAGATTTTTTGCAGAGTCTAAATTTATTTTTTAAAATGAAGTGGGTGTAGCGTAAAAATCTGAAATAAACTTTTATGTATAAATTTTTAAACAGACTGTTTTTTATATAATAAGCCTCGCGTGAAAATCGAAATAAGATATTTTCTATATAAAATATAACATTGTTATATAAAAAGGTTGACTCTATACTTTCACGGCTCTTACATATGAAATAAGAGTATAATATTCTTTATATTATAATTTTATATTTTATATAGAAAACATCTTATTCTAGATTTCACGGGGCTTCTTCTTATAGGGTTTCCCTATCGTTAACGGCAAATTAATTTTTTTTTAATTAAAAATATATTTTTCCCTATCGTTAACGGCAAAAATGTTTTTTAATTAAATTT
>SBJP01000142.1:13474-25435 GCA_014805705.1 Cucumispora dikerogammari | reverse complement strand
TTCAGAGACATCTTTTATAAAGCGCATAAATTACCCAGCTACACTTAAAACGATTTTAGCTCTTAGCAGTTTTTGATATTTTACATGATTATATTTTTTTATGTTTTTAAACCAGCAATTTCGACTCCGCTTTTGTATTTTCTTGAAATATCTATTTGTTTTTTTTAGTGTATTGAACTTTATTCTCGTCGATTCTAAAATTGTCGCTTACTAATTTTTTATTGTTTTTTTTTACTGATTTTATATGTATCTACTAGTTTTTGTTTTATATTAGTATATCAGACAGGTGTACTTAACATCTTTATCTCTTTAATTTTCAAAAGTTGTGTTTATTGTCTTTGTATTATCTGAGTGATGTTTTTGAAAACAATAATTATTACACGCCACTCATAAGCGTTTTAATTAAACTCAAGCGCTGATTTATATTTGTCTTTTTTTTATATTTTAATATAGAAAATAGCTACTTTTAAAATCAATGCAGTAAACCGTTTATATCTAGTTTTTGCCATTGTTGCTTTTATCATACTCCTTAGGCTTCGTAAAGATATTTTTATATTAAGTCGATTGATGCTATCAAGTTAAAAATTAGCACACATATTTGTCTAAATTTTCTAAAACTTCAATAAGTTTCTTTCAAATACTGTCAATCTTTTTGATAATTTATGTAACTAATAAGTCTTTTATACATTTTTAAGATTTATTATTTAATATTATGGTCAGCGTTTGCTTTTTTATAATTTTGTTATTTGATGTATTTATTTTGCATTTATTATGTCTGTGATTTTTTTGATATTTTTTATAAAATTTGAAAACCTCTTTATTAAATAGTTTTGTGTCAGCATGTTTATTTACTTATCATAATCATATTTTCTTTCGCTACTCTTGTGCAACTTTTAATTTCATGTTGTTTTTTATAGTGGCACACGTATCAACTCAGCTTTTTAAACACTGATCTGTCAATTTCGCGTTACCTCTTATACCCTCATATTTAAATATATTTTATATGAGCTTTACGAGCCCTGTTTTTTTTAGCTCTTGTTTCAACAAGTTTTTCATATTTTTTCTTTTTTCGTATTTCTAGCATTTTTCAATGTAGTATAAAGACTGTACAACTATTCATATTCGAGAGACTGATACCAAATATATACATGGCCTGCAGCCTTAGCTTCTTGCTGCGGTTTCTTGAAGATTTCTGTCGCGTTTTTTTGTTATTTTTATTGGCCATAAGCTCCTTATATTTTATAACCCCGCTATATCTAATATACTCTCTAATCTCTTAATTTTCTTAGAACAAAATGCAGCATGCTAGCCTTTTTCTCTGCCCGATCTATGTAATAGTTTTTTAAAGAAGAATCTTGATTAAAAATAAACAACATGATATTTGAAAAAAACTAAACCTTTGCAATTAAACATTGAAATAAACAAACGTTTAAAACAACATTTTAATATAACAGCCGCCACGAGTTCAGGTTTTTTAGAATTTGCTTATACAATTTTTTGTTTAGTATCTCTTTTTAAACTCGAGTGAAAATAGAGCTTGATATACACTAGTCCAAAAGCTTTAAAAAATATGAAACATGACACAAAACATTTGATATTAAAAAACAGTATTAAGATCCTTATGACATAAAAACCAGGTTTTCTTATGTAGAAGATATTGTTTGAAAACAAACTATAAAAGATTAGCATTTATTGAGAATTCTTCTGTGTGGAAAAAAATCCAATTGTTTTTAAATATCAGGATTCGATCTTATTTAAAAAAAGTCTGAGGGGCTTATCGCGTCGGGGCGAACGAGACGAAGTTTAACTGAAAAATCAATTAATGTCGTTTCGGATAGAACAAATACTATATAAATGCATTTTTAAGTCCAATCAAATATTATATTAACAAATAATTGTATTTGTTAAAATAGTTTTAATTAAAAGAAAATTAAAACAACCAAAAATAAAAATCTGGAAGCAGAAAACATTATTATAAATAAAAATAGAAAAAGATTGTGGATATATTTAAAGCGAAATATATAATTTAGACGTAGCAAAGAAAAAAAATTATAGATGTCAATCGCGTTCGTTTTTATAAAATATATACACGACTTTAGAAAATATAATAATAAGAGTAGTCTCAAATACACACGCCCTACAGTATAAATGCAGTAAGCTTGATAATACTTGCGAAAAGACGCGTCAGCTCCGAAAACAGACATTTAAATAATTAGAAAAAAGAGAGTTCGTTATTTTTCGTATTAAAAAAACATCTTGCTAATAGATAAAAAATATTATTTATGAATTAAAATATAACAACATATATTTTTAAATATTTATGTCATTAAAATAGTTTTCTTTTAGAAACAATTTGTTTAACAAAGAAAAAAATACATTTATCAAACTAGAAATAAAAGGACAGCAGTAGATCATTAAAAAAACCCGTGGTATATCGTCTTTTTCGAAAGTAAAAGTGCTAAGCATTTTTTTTTAAACGATCTTTTATATAAGAAAATCACGTACAATATCACTCTCTTTTTACATTGAATGAAGTACTCTAATATCATCTTTAACATACAGTGTTTCTCACATAAAAAAATTACTTTCTCATATAAAAAAAGTACTTTCTCACATAAAAAAACTACTCGAGTAAATAAGAAAATTAAAAGTCTCAGTAAGCAAAAATTATAAGTAGTGTATAAAACAGTTTATGAGTAAATTAATAGACAGACAAGTAGTGATCATACAGCTTCTAACATTGAATTTAGAAATGTACAAGTTATTGTTATTTAAAATATAATAAATAATAAATAAATCAAAGAATGAATAAAAAGTTTAATAACTAAAAGTCTTCGCGTTTAAGGTATTTTAAGACAAAACACTTTACATCACGATAAAAAATCTTTCAAACTGATTCTGTAATAATTGAAATCATATTTAAAACGGCTGCTTCTAATTCTATTATAGTATTAATCATAGCTTAATAAATATTTGCAGTATAGTTTTTTTCTGTGAGAAAGTAGTTTTTTATCTGAGAAACACTGTAAAAAAACTTCTAGTGTTTATTAATGAAGTTAAGTATTTTTTTGTAGTTCTTGTGAATATATATTAAGTTCTTTACCAGAGACGTATTATATAATGCATTTAATGCAACATTTATTATTTTATCATATTCTTTAAATATTTTTACAATTTTGATCACATAAAGAAAACAATTATTTTAATTTTCACAGCCCCCAATTATATTTCTTATCTTGTTATAACAGTTTGTGGTGTAAATGAAAATTAACAAATTTTTCTTCTCTGTCAATTGATTTTATTAAGAACATATTCACAGTTGATATAAGAAAGTCAATGTATTTCAAAAGTTTTTTGATTTTAAAGTTACAATTATGCAAAAATGTACAAAACACGTCACATAAAAAATAGCATCATGTTTTTTATGTATGCAAAATCATCTTTTATCATATAACTAGCAGAATCAAAAATCAAAAGAGATGTTAAAGCCATGTTATTTTATAAGTGAATATATTATTACTTATATTGTATATGAGTTAACTTTTTTTTAATAATACACTTAACTCAAAAATATCTGCTCGAATCGGCAGTAAGCCTATTGGTATATTAATATATTTTTTATTTAAATGTTGACTCTCATCGATAATTATAAAAAAAGTTTTGTATATAAATTTTAATTTGTACTCTTTTTTTTTCATATAACCTATTTACTATATTTTTGCATTTTGTTTTTTTGAAAGCTGATGCTTTAACTTTATGGAAAAAAAAGCTTTTTCGAAATGTCGAAAATATGCAGTAGTATTTTGGTCGATAAAATGCTTTTGTTATTGTTTTAATGAAAGTTGTTTTTTATTTAAAAATCACTTGATTTAAAACGTTTCTTTTTATTTAGTTTGTATTTATGTTTTCGATAAAAATGTTGTGTTTCAATGTTATATTTTTTTATTAGAATTAACGATTATACAGCAAGTTTACAAAAAATAACCTATTTCGATGTTATATAAAAAGCGTCTTCATACACGAGAATATATGTACTTGAATTTTCTCTTTTTTTTATTATTGGTTTGAACAATGAAATTAATTTTATTTATATTTTTTTATCAAATTTTTCATTTATTTCAAAAAAGATTTTCGGCTTTTTTGACAACTTAAAGCCAAAAACGCTAGAATTCGGCATTTGGTTTACACAATAATAATTTTCAGTCTTCGCTTTCGAAAAATAAAAACTAAAGAACGCTTTATAACAATAATTAAAGCTACAAAAAAAAGTAATCAAAAACGAAAAAAAAAAACAAAGTTTTTATTTAGAATAAACCGATAATATATCAAATAAGTAAGCTTGGAACAAAAACTTCAAGTTCATTCAATATTGATAAGAGTTTATACTTTTACAGTACAAATAGTTATACAAGATAACCAACTGTTTCACTGCGTTACAGAATCGAAGACTTTCAGATTTTTATAATTTTTTGTAGTTTTTACAAAGCTTTTTTTAAAACTCGCAGAAGTCATTTTTATAGATAAATCTTTTAATATAGATATACAAGATTTTTATAGTTGATTTTATCTATATGTTTTTTTTGAAAAAGCCTGTATCTTATGTATTCGCTTTTTTAGAACCAAACATAAACGTGTGTATAATACATTATTTAAATATATAAATAAAAAGATTGTTTTAGAAACTAAGAGACTAATAACTGATTTGCATTAGTTTAGGAACTCACTAAAAAAACTTCCCAAGAGCAAATTTTGATAATCTTTCGTCGTTCCAGGGCAAACGGTCTGGATTGGGACTGTCGAAAAGAAGTGGTCTTAAGTAGAGATAAATCTGTTTTGGGCTCTATAATAAAAAAAAGTCGAATTCTTACATTTATCCTGTTGCATAAATAAGAAAGACACGTTTTCTAATAAAACCATAAGTAAGTTTAAAGTAAGAAGAATAAAACTTCAAATTTTTTTGAGTATTTTGAACAAACAAACATAATTCTACAATTAGACAAAGTCTAAGCTTTTCAATATGATACAAAAATATGTATATTTTTGAGTGCGTTTTGTATGCTAAATCAAGATCTACAAACTTGTCAGGGGGCTGACAGAAGGCATTAAATAACACAAACTTTACAAGTTAACCCAGTGTGGAAAAGTTTATATAAACAAAAAGTGTGTGTTCGGAAGCAGCTCTGTAGTTGCAAAATTAGTTTACAAAAGTAAATATGTTATTCGGAAAACCAAAATATTTTAAAAAAACAAAAACACAAAGAGAAGTAAGACGGTTCATAATATATAGACTCTTAGTTACAATACAACATCTAAACACTTACATTAATAGCTTTTAGAATGATCTTTTTCTTAATTATTTTTTTTTACAAGCAAAACATCGCTAATTAGTTTACAGATAAACCGATGTCGTTTCTTCTGTCAAGTAAACGATGTACATCGAAATCACGCAAATATAATTGATAAAAAATATTCAATTATATACATAAAAAATAAAAACGAAATCGATAAACATACAAAACAAGATTTATTCAACACTATCTTTAAAAAGACACAAGCCCTAGTTGCAAAATTTTGAACTTTAAAGTAGCGGACATAGCATCAGTATAAAAAAACCTTAAAAAACCAACATTAAGCAAGCGTTTTTTATTTTGATAAAAATATCTAGAGTAATATTGAAATCCTAGAGCCAGTAAAACATACATGAATAACAGTGTGTTTAGGCCCCATATCAAAATTTTTTTAAATGTATATTTATTAATAATCTAAAATTAACTAAAAATATGAAATATTAATTAAAAAAACTCGAAAAGGAGAAAAAAATATTCTTTCATAAATAAGTTTATTGATTATTTTCAAAATACATATATTAGAAAAGTTAATAAGAATGCAAATACCCAATAAACTTGCTTTTCTGAAACTCACTGACATCTGCCAACTGATATTAAAAAGCGTTTTCCGAACTACTAACACCGTCGAGCCTGGAACTAAATTATAAAACTAAAAATAAGCACTATTCAATCAAAAACAAGCAGTTTATAGATAGTTTACAAAAATAAAAAGATCTAACAAGAAATAAAAATTAACGTGCAACAAATGGTGTATTTAAATCTCAAAAAACAATTTAAGAAATTATATCTTGTTCGCTTCGAGTTGGAAATAACCAACAATTAAAGAAAATGTGTAGTTTTTGTTTTATTAAACGATTTATATAAATGGTACTCCGATAAACAACTAAAACTTTTTATATTTTTTTTTTGAATAAAAACATCGAAATATTTTTTAAGCGAATTTCAGTTGCTTCGCTCAGTTGGTCGAAATATCAAACACTCGATTTCTTTTTCGGAGACATAAATAATGACATTAGAAGCACAAGAAGAACGAGAAACATAAAACCACTCTAATATATACAAAAGTTTTTAAATAATAAAAAAATATGAGTCGACAAAAAAAGAAAATATAGTAAGAAATTGCGCTTTTAACGTGTATAAAATATATAAGAGAATTTAATAACGCCACGTGTTTTTTTCAAAGCAATTGTAGAAACATTATGTAACTATATAAATAAACACAAAAAATTTAGAGATCCGGTTGAACTCAAGTAATTACATAAATTTATATATAAGAATCGATATAATATAAGTTTTAAGCTCTGTAAAGTTTGAAGTGGAAATAAGTTTTTTTAGTTTTGTCTATTTTTAAATATATAAATGCAAACACAAAACTTTTTCAGAAAATTATAGGGATTTATTGAGAGCTGTAGAAATGTTTACAATGAAAATACTCAAACGATTAACGGGTTTTATAAGATAAAACTCAATCACTATATTAAATATTTAGTAAAAAAAACATTCAAACATCTCTTATTAAGCTCAGATACGCAAACCCGACAAACTAAAATAATAAAAACAACGTAGTAACTGTTAACTTAAGAGAAAATTAAATATTACTAATGAAAAGGATTTGGCCAGATAACAAAAATAAAGTAACATATTAAAACTTTAAATATAGGTTTCATAACTTTGACCCAACGTCACGTCTCATTTTCGAATTAAAATTTATTGTGTTTTTTAAGAAATAATAAGGGACTTGTGTATATTCGAACAGACGAGTGTTATCGTTAATATAATTTCTAGCGTCAATTATTCTTTTTACTTTTTTTTATAATTTTTAAATTGTTTTCAGTTTCATAGAATAAAAATAAAGGTCTTTATTGATAGGTTAATAATCAAAACAAAGATTAGTCAAGTAGTACTATAAATCTTTAGTTAAAAAACATAGATAGTCTGATCATAATCATATTTAAAAAAGCTTCAGTTTTGCAGATAGCTTTTTAGATTTAAAGAAAATCTGGGACTGCGCTCTTTGATAACATTTTTCGCAAGATTTGTTTCTTTTGTAGAACTCATTAAAAAAAATAGTGCAAGTATATTTATAAAATATAAAATACAACGAACCTGAGTGTCGCGTGACAAATTTATCAGTAAAGACCAAACAACATAGCATGAAAAAAATTAGTTAAAAATATATCGGTAATTTCTTTAGAATGAAAAACACCAAGCTTTTATGTGTATGATCTCGTTAGAACACAAATCATGCATGTTCTGAATTCTTTGTGATTGATATTTATATAAAAAAACGCATATCGGAAATATTTTAAGCTACAAGATGAATTGCTGATATTATAACAGGATGTTTTTGTGACTTAATTTGCTAGATGTACAAGGCTGCAAAGCGATCATGCGTTAGTATATCTTTTGATTTATACACAAAACTACAATGTTTAATAGCGTTTTTTTCAAGTAGTTTTAGCATAATCTTTTTATGTTAAGTTTCTAAGCTATTCTCTTTACTTTAAGCTTAAAAAGATCTTTGATTCACTTTTTCAAAGTTATATTCAGCTTTCTTGATTTTTTCATTTTATTATGCACGAAATTTTTTATACAAATAAAGTATCGATGTTTTCTCATATCATGAAACATATAGTGCGTTTTTACAAAGGCCTTGTGTTTGTGGCTTGTTTAAAAAAGACTTATAATCTTAAACTTGATTTCAAAGTCTAGTTTATTATATAATATTACAGTCGTTTTTGTCTATTCGCTCTCGCCCACAATCAATGTAAATAGAAAAAAATTGACAAAATAGCAGTAACTTTTATTTTGTTACTGTGCATTTATTTCTGCATTTTTTTTGACTATAAAACAATAATATTTTAAGTGAATAATAACAAGCTAAAAAAACCCAAATTAATTTTAAAGCAAGAATATAAAAAACGTAAAAGCTAAACCATCATATAAAAAAATTGTCAAATAAAACATTCTTTATTAAAACCATTTTTTATCTTTTTTTTTTAAATAGTTAAGGGCAGAATTTTTCAAAAAAAACATTTTGTGGTAAAGTTACTTAAAACTCATTCAAACTCAAAGAACCAACTACATTCAACTTGAGCATTCTAAAAAAAATTAATCTTAAACACTTTAAACTCACTGCAATGCACAAAGAAACATCAAAACTTTTTTTTTCGATTTCGAAATTTTAACCAAATCAATTAATTGAACAAGATTATCTCTAACTATTTTTACTTTTGAATCATGTACATCCTTAATAATTCTAATAATGTCCTTTAATTTTTATATTGCTATCTAAATGTTTACAATTTGCTAGTTATTTGTTTATTCTTTGACACTTCGTTTTTTCGATTATAGCAAAAAAAACGGGGTTTTCGGCAATTGAAAAAAACCGTTTTTTTATCAACTTCACAATTAAACTTATATAACTAAATTAAGTATTAAAAAAATTAAAACATGAATAAAATGCGATTTTCGAAGACCAAACGAGCCAAACAGATTGTATCTCTTAAAATCTACGAATACACACACCACAGCAAAAAAGATAACATCTATATGTGGCGTTGTAAGAATAAAAATGCACCGGTGCTTTAATTATAAATGAAACAAATAAAATAATTACCGAGAAAATACATAATCTCGCTTAAAATAACAATTTCAATGAGAAAAAAAAAACAATAGAACAAATTAAAAAAAAGTCACAACAACAACTGAACGTCTCATAGATATAATTACAAACCATACAAAAAGCGTAAAAAAGACATAATAAAAATAATTTCAAACTTTAGTTATTTGAGAAATACAACAACTCGAACGAATAATATTACGGGCGGATATTCAATAAACAGACTAAACGATCTTCTGAAATGTTTAAAGATAAATTACAAAGAGAAAAATTTCTGCAGTATGATACAAGGCTTAAGGTCAAAAAAATGATTAGCTTCCATTTTTCAAACAACACAAGATATTTAAAAGCGGCGACTATATTGTTAATGGATAAGACATTTAAATCAAGCCCTTCAAGTTTTTATCAATTATATACTGTCCAGCTTAGATATTTAATTAAACATGTCTATTTATCTATGTTTTGATGACAATCAAAAACAAACAATCGTATATAAGATTATTCTAATATTTAAGCGAAACACTAAAAACCCAATCAAAATATATAATCGTTGATTTTGAACTAAGCGAATTTGCCGCAGCAAGATTGGTTTGTTAACTCATAGTAAAAACATATTTATTTCAGTTTAAACAAAGCATATAGAAAAAGGTTCAATCACTTAAACTCAGTGAGAATTATAAAAAACGAAAAAACAAAAAGCATAAAAAAACGATGTTTAAATTTGACTTTCGTAAAGACAGACAAAATAGAAATGAAATTTAACAATTAAAAAAAAAATATAAAAATTTTATTAGAAAGAACGAACAAATAAACCAGTTTATTACTTATTTTTAACAAACATATATTTGAGCGACAGATAACAGAAGAAGTTATGTTTTGCTTTTATTCAAAAAAAAGCTTTGATTCGTTTATAATAGAACAATAAACTTTATACTGCGTATAACAAACTCTTTTGAAGCATGACATAATTCTTTAATTTTAGAATAAACCGTTTACATTTGAACATTGCAATGTTCATCAACGCTATTTCGAAAAAGCAAAAAGGGGAAAGACTTTTTTTTAGTGAAACGAAATCGGATAAAGTAGATTTCTCTAAAGTAAACTTAAAAAAAGAAGCAAAGTCGCGAATATTTGTCAATAATTATAACAACTACGATCGAAAGAGTTTTTTTAAAGCTTTGAGCTTCATCTATAAATGTAAACTTAATTAAAATCGCATTTATTTTTTATTTTTGACGAAAGAACGGTTTTCAATTGGATAAAAACTCGTTTTCTCCCCATAATCGAAAAAACGGTTTTCGTTAATACTTTCAATAACAATCTTTAATTTTCTATTACAACCCAAATGTTGACAACTATCTAGATCCTTGTTTATTCTTTTACTTAGTTTCAAAATAAGCAAAAGTAAAAAGTCAAAATTAATTGAATTTAAATTAACTTTACTCAAAAGTTTATTTAATTCTTTATTTTTGTAAGTAAAAAATATTTAAAATAATAAGTAAAATATATTATCTTCTAAATTATAAATTGTATCAAACAAGATATAGAAAACTTTTTGAAAAACATGTTGTTTTTGTCAACAATTCAAATAATAAAACACATCGTTTTCTAATGTTTTAAATAAAGTTTGATTGTTTTCTTAAATATTGAAACATAAGATTCAATATTAATATTAGGGTTTTTCTATAAATAGTGTTAAAAAAACCAATTTTTGAATAAAGGATCAAAATAATAATAACAAAAATAACAAAACTTTTCGACAAAATAAAAACAGAATGTTAATTCACGTTATTCGAATAGAGCAATCCCGACAGTAATAATCGTTGAATTAAAAGTCAATCGTTTGACAGCAAAATCAATAATAAAGTTATTCTAAAAATCCTAAAAAAACAGAATTGAATAAAAGAGTTGAAATCGTAAAGCGATACCTTTTGAAAAACAAAAAAAATATATTAGAAAAATGCTGATAAAAAAACAATCAATTACATTAAATGTTAGCGTTTTAAAAGTACAAGAAACATCTCAGACTAAAATTGACAATATCATTTTGACATATGTTAAAAGCTGTTTCATTATATTTTAAAATAATTAGTTTTGTGCAAAAACGTAGAATTAGTGAAAATACAATCGAAACTCGATTTAAATATAATAAAGATTTTTTTAAATTTAACAACATCAACTAAAAACTGAATTTCGTTTTGCAAAATGAAGTTAAATTTAGTATTAGTTAAAAAAGAAAAAAAAAGTAAATCTCATATAGGCTGAGCGCCTACTATAATATAGGGTCTGTAAAAAGCAGAAATATTTATGTTGTTGCAGCTGTCAATAAATATGATATGTTTATTTTTAATGTAAATATCAGACTGTAAAAACAGAGAATATTTTCTAGAATACATTATTAATTTAAAAAAAATTTTTTAACAAAAGATATTCAAAATAATCAAAAACAAACTTGATGTTTTAAAATACACCACTATCGATTATTAAGAGAACTATGTGAAACAAAAGACATAAAGTTAATTTTTTTTATTCTTTTACTTACCTATGCTCAATGTTATCGAAAACTGCTTTTCTAAAAGAAAAAACTTTGTGTTACGCACCAATTCAACAATTAAAATAATTTATTAAAGTTTAGAAATAAATGTTTTTTACAAATAACTCAAGGTTATTGTGTTTTTTTTATAATAAAAAGATTCGGTGTATTCATCAAATTGTTCACAGAAAACAGTTTTTAAAATAAATTTATTTTTCTAATTTTTTTTAGCTCTGCTGATAATGATATTGACACTGTTGATAGAAAAACAGTCTTTTTATAAGCAAAATTTATTGCATTGGCTTTATTGATAAGAAATCACCATTATTATAGGTAACCTCTATAGACGAAGTCTGCTTTTTTTTTCAATCGATTTTCTATTTGTTGAAGAAATTGTTTTTATTTTGAACTAATTTTCTATAGAATTTTTATTGTTAAAGTTTTAACAACTCTGGAAT
>SBJP01000142.1:0-13374 GCA_014805705.1 Cucumispora dikerogammari | reverse complement strand
TTGAAAAATTTGATCGCTACAGAAAATAACAGTACGAGTAAAAAAAACACGCGAGTCTTCTTATGATATAGTTTTCACAAAAATAGCCTTACTAGATGAGTTAACATTTGTAGCAATGCCAAAATTAAAAAGCATGAGAGATTTGCTCAACAAAAAAAAATAAAAAACAGGTTTTACCCTCGCCACATACGAAGACATACTAGAGCTGTTTAAGAAAACACTTAGAAAAGAGTCTTTTTTATTATACGACACGAGATATACAGATCCCGCAAGAATTATGATTTTCTACACGACTCAGGCAATAATAAACATCAAAAATTCTAAGATTTTAAATATGGATAAAACTTTTAACAGTTGTTCTTCGTCTTTTTGTCAAATATATACAAATCATGTATCAGAATTTAGAAAACTATGCTCTTTGATATTTATGTTGATGAAATCAAAAAGCATAAAAAACTATCTTAGAGCGTTTAATTTTTAAAATAAAGTTTTACACTTAAAAGTAAACATATTATAATTGATTTCAAGATAACCGTGAAAACTACTTTTAGCGATATTATAAAGATACTAAAACGTTCGATTGTTTATTTCATTTCGGACAATCTGCATAACGGCGCATTTAAACACTAGGATTAATCACACTTTACAACATCGATAACAAATTTCGAAATCGTTTTGAAAATTTTTTGAACTTCTCGTTTGTTCCACTAAAATTTATAAAAAATAAATTTAATAAGCACGGCATGTATGTTTTAAGCCAGTTTCTAAATTATGAATTTGATGAGTTTATAAAATATTTCGAAAAAAACATACATCGGCACGCGAGACACTTAATAAAGCAGTAAAAAGTCGCCAAAATATAAACACGAAATTTGGAGCGTTGATTATCGAGATGTAAACAGCATGTTTTGGACAAATAACAACATCGAAGTTTGGTATTGGGGTTTAACATGAGACATGCGATGTCACATTCAAATATATGTAAGTTTCTAACAGCGATACAAAAAGAAGTTGAAATATTAAAATTCAATCTTTTGAGAGTAAAAACGAAAAAATTAAAATGCCAAAAAAAAAAAAAAGAAGAGCATTTAAAAATAGTTGTTGAAAACTATAGATTTTTTACTCAATCGAAGTTTTTTGATGCAGTTAATTATGTTTACGAGTGGCAATTTGATATTAATTAAAATTTTTTAATCTATTAAATTTTTTAACGCAAAATTTGATCGAAAAAACGCCCATCAAATTTACCGCTTATTTTTTCAAAAAAAAACATCGTCCGTGTTTTTTTTCATCATATTTCAAGAGGGTCGTGAATTTATACGTGTGTTTGTTTGCGCTGCTCAACAGTCTAAATCTAAAAATTTACTCTATAATAATATACTTTTTACTTAAATATACGCGCATACTTAATTTATAAAAAATTTTTGCATAATTAAATATAATAAAAACTTTTTATTCAAACAATAGAAGAGAGTAGACAAGCTACTCTTTGTTTTATTTTTACTCAATTGAAAAAACAAATTGTTTAATTATTGCCACACTCCACAGACCTTTCTTCACACTACAGTCCTCTACATCTATAATTTTATTATATAATTTTTATTATAATCTTACTAATAAACAGCTTTTTTTTATTTGTCGCCTGTAAAGCTAAAAAACATTGTCAAGGGCACTTTATATTGTTCACATAATATTTTTTGCATTATTTTTGTTACTTTCAATGGCCCCATTATTTTCGTTAATTTTCGTTTCGTTTCGTTTTTTGTTTTTTTTTTGTTTGGTTTGGTTTGTTTTTTTTTGTTTCGTTCGTTTATGCGTTCGTCGCGTTAATTTTTTCTTTATTTAAGAAATATATATACTAACATTATAGCTACGTAGACAAGTTTAATTCTTATATATAGTAATCTATAAGAGTATTGCTCGATTTCTAAAAAAAAGATTTTTTTTATTTATTTTGTATAGTTAATTATTTAAGAAAGAAGAAGAGGGGACGATAGTGTGTAACAATTATTTATTACCATAAATAAGTAAATTGTTTTAAAATCACTAATAATAAAAAATCGCACTTATACACCTTTACTCATTATAATCTTAATTAAGGAAAGTTTATTATAATTAAATTAATCAAAAATATTTAAGTCAAAACTAACCAAAAAGTAATCAGTGTTTTTTAATTAATAATTGATGAAAAACCTTGCTTTTATTTACCGCAGTTTCTCTGTTGGTCTTTAAAACGACGTATGAATATTTTTGGTTTTTTTTTTACAGTTGTTTATCTTTTTATTATACTCGATTGTTTGTTTTTAATTTGGCTTTTGAAGAGTAAACGATAATAATACGCGTGTTTATGTTTGTTTTTTTTAATAAAAAATGAAAAACAGCTATATAATCATCATAGTTTTACTTAATTATTTATACTTAATTAAATTTCAGTGTAACTTGCTTTAACTAAGATTCTAGTAAGTTGAATAGTGTGAAGAGGAATGAGTGTATAAGTATAAAAAACAATTTTAGAAGCTTACGTCTTTATTTGAAATTGAACACAAACAACAATATTTTTTTATTATGAGATCAAAAATAAACTTAATTCAACACAAAACCCTAAATTTTTTTTATTTTTTTATTTTTTTTTAAAATCACAACTTTGTTTTTTAATTTTTTAATTATGTTTGAAACTTTAAATTTTTTTTATAACTTTATTTCTTAAAACACGACTTTGATTTTTTTACGCAGAGCCGAAGCTTTAAAATTTTCTCATATCTTTATTTTTTAAAAAGAAGTCCTTGTTTTTTGTGGACTGTTTTTTTAATCAAATTTCAAAAACCTAAATTTTTTTCATTATTTTGTTTTTCGAGCACTGCCTTGAATTTAATACTCCAATTTTTTACTCTAGGTTCGATATTAAAAATTTTTTCTAATTTTAATTCTCAAATACACGACATTTATTTTACAGGCTTTATTTTTTTTACTATAAGGTTAAAATCATAAAATTTTTTTATAATCTTATTTTTTAAAAGCACGACATTAATTTTTAACTAAAAATTTTAATCAAAATTTGAAACCTAAAAACTTTTTTATTACTTGGTCTCTCAAAAACACGAGTTCTATTTTTATACTCTATTTTTTTACTCAAAGTTTAAAACTCTAAAATTGTTTCATTAGCTTGACTTTCAAAAACACGATCTTAATATTCAGGCTATTTTTTTCTTAATGTTTGAAACTTTAAAACTTGTTTTATTATCTAATTTTCAAAAACAAGACATTGTTTTTTATACTCTAATTTTTTACTCAAAGTTCGCAATTTTAAATTTTTTTTATAACTTTAAATTTCAAAAATTAAACATTGTTTTTTATACTCCAACTTTTTACATAAATCTTGCAATCTCAAAATACTTACTAAACTTAATTTATCTAAAAAAAGTTAAGTTTTTATACTTAGTATTAAAAACTTTTAATTTTTTTCTTAAACTAAAAAACGCAATTCCTTTTCTGATTAGTATTTTTAAAGTAAGATATGAGTAACAATTAAATTCTAATTCAAGAATAAAGTTATAATTTAATAATCTAGAGTAAATAAATTAGATTTAAAAAGTTAAAACATTTTCATGAGAAAAAGATTATAAAAAAAGTTTATTGTTTTAAAGTTTGATTAAAAATTTAGAGTATAAAAATTAAGATCGTTGCTGAATAATAAAATAAAAATTTTTTTTTAAAGCTTTGAATCTAGATTAAAAATTTAAATTATAAAAGTCAATATCGTGTTTTTGATTAAATCAGTTTTTGAAAAATCTTTTAAGTTTTGATCTTATAGTAAAAAAAATGCAAGTATAAAAAACAATGTTGTGTTTTTAGAAATAGAGTTATAAAAAAATTATAAAATTTCAATCTTTAAAAAAAAGAAGAAGTGCATGTCCTAGTTTCGCCTGTAGGCGAAAGTAGGACGATTCGCCATATATTAAAATGACTTGTTTTTTCTACATTCGCCTGTAGACGAAAGTAGAAAAAATATGACTAAAAAAAATAATGACGGAATTAAAAAAAGCGGCATAAAAAAGAGAAGCCGATATTAGAATCTTGAACGATTTCATATTCAATTATGAAAAGAGTCTTATTGAAATAAGAATATGAAGATAAAATAATAGAAAATGCACATGTAAACTTATAACGAAAAACAACAATTTATTACACATACACAGCACAAGCATGAATCAAATAACGCTAATGCAGAATTTTATCTTTGCTATACAAAATTGAAACATCTCGCCAAAACTATTACTATGAGAACATCAAATATAATAACAAGCATAACTAAAGAATATTCAAATAAAGAAGTAATTAATACACTAAATAGAAAAACAATGATTAATCTAACAAACAGAGTCAAAAAACAAAAACACGAAAGATTTTATTTTGTCTTTGCTATACATATTCAGCAGTCTCAGAACGAGCCACAGAAGCAAAGAATATGTTCGATATGATTCTTACGATTATAAAAGCACACAAGCAAAACAAATTGTCCTTTTTTTCTTAGACTATCAACATAAATTTTTAAATCAAAGCAATACATGGTGTATTGATGGAACATTAAAAACTGTTCTTTCTCATTTTTATTAACTTGTAACAACACATGGAGTCATTTTTGGTAAATATTTTTTCTTATGTTGTATTCTTTTAGAGTCGAAAACTGAACTGAATTACGCATCGGCATTCAATAAGCTCACCGAACTTGCTTAAGCTTACCCAACAATATTATAATAGACTTTGAAAAAAGCTCTGTTAAATAGTATTCAAATCGCTTTTTCGAAACTAAATTGTCCGGTTGTAAGTTTAACTTCGAACAAATGATTTCGAAGAGAACACAATAGAAAGGAGAGTAACATTATACAAAGAGAAAGATCAAACACGTAAACTATTAAAAGAAGTCTTTTTCCTTCCTTTCGGCTCATCGGAGACGTAAAGAAGGAGTTCAAAAAAGTTCAACAAAAACACACATTCCTACATAACGAGCGCATAGTTTTGTTTAGATTAATTTTCAAAACAATTCATAGAGGCGTCAACTCAACACGAAAACAAACGGCGTTATCAAAATACGAAGTAGATTTTTGATCCTATATTAAAGAATAATAAACAATATTGCCAGTACGACGAACGTTTCTAAAGAATTTCACAGAAGCTTAAAGTATAACGCCGGGAAGACTCGACCAAATATAAGTAGATTCTGTAATCCACTGATCGATTCTGAAGAAGACACAAGAATACAGCTTTTCAAAATTGAATCGAGATATGCCTGTTCTTACCGCCAGTCGACTTTAAGAAAAAATACACAATTAGATAATTAGTAACAAACTACAATAAAAACGAAAGTGAAGTGTTTTTTCACATCTAAATAACACAATAAACTTTTTAACTAATTAATAAAAACGACTTTTTATTATAATTTTTCTCACTTGTTATATTTTAAAAAAATATGTTCTACCTTCGCCCATGGCGAATGTAAAAAAATTGACGTCATTTTAATATATGACGAATCGTCTCTCTTTCGTCTACAGGCGAAAGTTGAACGATCGCTTTGAGTAAAAAAAAGGTGTATGAAATCAATGTGTGTTTTTGACTCTAAAATTAAAAAAATTAAGGTTTCGAACTTTGAGTAAAAAAATAGAGTAGAAAAACATTGTCGTATTTTTGAAAAATAACGTTATAAAAAAATTTTGATTTTGCACTCAGAGTAAAAGTTTAGAGTAACAAAATTAAGACCTGTTTTTGACAAATGTGAATATAAAAAAATTAAAGTTATGAACTTTGAGTAAAAATTAGAGTAGCAAAACAAGTACGTGTTTTTGCGAAATAAGATAATAGAGAAGTTTTAAGAAATTGTCTTAAATTAAAACGATATTCGATTTTTACATAAAAAAGTATTTTGATTTGTATTCAATCTCAAATGGAGACAATTTGTTCACGATCGTTTCGTCAAAAGCGAATTGTTAAGATACCAAAAACATCTTCTTGAACATAAAAACAAAATTTTTTAAAGCTTCAACAGACATGTTTTGATCGCAAATGCCCAACAGCTCACATTTCTCTTTTAATACATTTATTTCATATTTAAATATAGACTGCAAAAAAAATTCACTTCGTTTATTTCTTTAAGCGCACAGTTTATAAATAAATACAAGTAAACCTGAAACCCACCAATGAGTCACCTTCAAATTATTTGCTTACAAGTTTTTAAGTAAAATTTCTTGTTTGTAAAAACATCAATTTTCATCTCAAACACGATTCTTTCAAATTTTTTGATTTTATTATTTTATAAAACATCGTTTTGTTTTAATAATATTGAACTTGATACTTAGAGCTTTTACCTTAATATCAAATTTAGATATTTTCTTTGAATATTTATGAGCAATTGAAAGTTCTATAAAGTGCTTTTGAATATGTTTTTGTGTTTAAATTTGTTTTATTTTACTACACGATTATTTAAACAGAATTTATTTTACTGTTCGAATATTCATAACTTGAAAATCGTTTTGTTGAAAAGGGAGATTACAAAATCTTTTATGACACTTGCCTAGTTTCCCTAATCCCCATTATAATTTTTATTAAGAAGAATACACTATAATCTTAATTAATCAAAATATTCTCTATAGTCTTCAACAAACAACATTTACTATAATTTAACTAAACGAAAAATTTATCTAAAAATCAAAACTTTATATGGTATTTTTTCATTTTATTTCTTTAAAACGACAAGACCTCACATATTGTGTCGTTTTATATAGTCGAAATCGCGTAAACGAACGAATCTCTTATTTTAGAAAATAATAAACAAATTAAAAAAAAAAGATAAAATAATCTAAACGTACTTTGCTTTTAACGGCGTATAGTTTTAAAATAAAACGACTTTTTAATCGTAATTACTAATTAAAAAAAAATTTTGATTGATTTTTGGCCTGTTTTTAGTTAAATATTTTTACTTAATTAATTTATAATAGAAGTTTTCTTAATTAAGATTAGAATCGAGAATACTAGGCAAATGTCTTTTTTTCCTTGGTACCTTTGATTATATTAAGATATAAGCCGCCGCTTTTTTTGAACCAAAAAAAAGACCCCCCCCCTCCCACCCATGTGGATGAGAAAGAGGGTTAAAAGTGAGTGTGTTTTGTGGTTGGTTGTTTCAATTTGTGTGTAAAATGGGTTTTTTGAAGAAAAAAAAAAGTTTGTAAGGAGTGTAGAAAGATGATAGTTTTAATGGGAGAAAAAAGTCGAAGATAATTTTAGATGGCGTTATTTAACAAAGAAGTGTGTTAAACGAGAGATTAGTATCCAAAAAGATTCTATTTTTTTTGGTTTACGTCTCTCGTTAAATACCATGGTCGTGATGTTTATTTGTGGTCGAAGGATACTTCAATAAGAGACATTATTCACGATTTAAAAGTGAGTTTTGTTAGTGTTAAATCTGTTTTAGATGTTATCCGTTTTAAATTAAAACAACAAGAAAACCTGAAATTTGGGAGTTCAGATTGTATTGTTGAAATAGTTGAAACGAAGCTTACAAAGCAAAAAGGCAATGTGAGTTTAGTTCTAAAAAGGATTTGATGTGTTGAGGGTGTTTGTAGGGCTCATAAAAAATTTTTTTATGAACTTGTAAAGATGGAGAAGGGCAAACATTATGCATGATATATTAAAAAAGACATGTCAGAAAAGCGTCTACAATAATAACCGATGAGTGGAAGGGTTATTCAGGATTTGATAAAGTTTTTTTTCGTCATTTAAAAATAAATAACACTAAATACTTTGTAGACCCTATTAACCCTTTAATTCATACTGAAGAAAAAGAATTCAAGTGGAGGAGACACAATCGATATATAAAAAATCAAGGGCCCTCTCAAAAAACAATTTTAAGAGCTTTAGTTTTACAGTTTAAACTTAAACGGCTTGAAAAAGACGTGTTTCAAAAAATATCGGCTACTTTTTTAAGTTGATCATAGTTTAATAAAATCAATTTTAGTATTTTTTTTCATTTTTGGATCAAATAAGGGGGGACTCATATCCCAATATAGCCGTACATTTTTCTTTATTTAAGTGAGTGTAATTTTTTAAAAAAAATTTGTTTTATTTTATTTTTTTTGTATTTCATTTATTGTTTGTTACGACAATTTAAATATATTTGTGCTTTTACATGAGCTTAACATTTATTAATCGAAGCTTTAAATTTTTTGTTCGTATAGAGCCTAATACGTAAAGTAAATAGACGTTATTTAAATTGAAGTTCATAAATATAATATTTAGAATCTTGAAAAAATTAAATATAAAATCAACATTTTCTCACACAGAAAGACGCAAATATAAACGTTTTGTATATTGGGCCAATTTAACGAATATAATATTAACAAGATACTTATGGAAAGAATAGCAATGGCTGTAAGTATCGTAAATATTGCATTTATTATAATCTGTGTTTTTAAAAAATATCTTCATCTCCGCTCATTTTTTTAAAAAAAGTCGTGTTATAATATATAGCTGATAGAGTAACAAAATTACACTTACATCGCTTAACAAGTAGCTAAAATAAAAGCGATGAACATTCATAGACTTTAGTATACTTAATTCAGTAGAATATTGTTTTGTTTTATTGATTAATAACAAGATTTCAAAAAATATAACAAAAAAAAAATAAATTAAATACAAATCATAGCTTTATATTTTACTGTAAAATAATTCGACATCGGAGTATTGATTTATTTATTGTTTTAGTTAATATTAAAAACATCAGTTAATTTTAAATTGAGAGAATCAATATAATTAAAAAAAAATATTTAGTAAAAATGTAATAAATCGTTACTTTTGAGTGTTTAATAAACAATTGATACTTAAAATATTAAATATGTTTATATTAAACTTTCATGTTTATAATTTAATATGTAAGATACACATGTGATCAAAAAAAACATTTATAGTTGAGTTAAATACTTTAAAAACATTTTTTTTGGCGTTTCTTAGCAAGTTGGAAGCGACAAGTGTATGTAAAATGAGAGTCTTTATTATGATTTTTGCTTTTAATCATGAATCATTTCACTGCGAATGCATTATATGTCTATCAACCAAAAACGAGTCAAAAGATCAAATGCATAATATGTGTGTCATTCAAATTTAGCAAAAAAATCAATTTTACGAAATGTGTGTCTTTCAAAAATTAATAGAAAAAACGATTGTGATATATGGAATATTAAAAAACAGTTTTTAGTTTTGATATGTCATATTTATTCTGTCGAAATCAAATATAAAAAGATCAAAAAAAAATGTCAATTAATATTGAAAAAAAAAGTTTTTTAAGTAAAATTTTACACTAAAATTAGAATAGTTTTTTAATAAAACATTAAAAACGTTTAAATGTTAAAGATAATTTATTTTAAAAAAAGTTTTTTTTATTATTTAAAGTTTGTATTAAATAGAAAAAATTATAATGCAATTTATTATTTAATATTTTTTTTATTTTTCAACGTGAATAAGCATAACGTTTTTTTATTTAGCTGAATAAGTGGCAGATAAAGAAAACAAAAAATATTTTAATTTGAAAAGAGAAAATTTTTTTTGCTTGATGTTTTTTTTTCACTTTTAGAAATAAGAATTTTTTTTCTTTTAACAAATTCTAATTATTTTTGAAATTGTTTGTTTTTGATATTTTATTTTTTTCCTTAAGTGTATCAATTTTATCAGTTGGAAATTTAGCCTATTAAATAAAAATTTAGCGTTAAGTAAAAATCTTAACCATACTAAATTTGTATTAAAATATAATTTGAGTCGTGAGTATTTTTAACATTTTTTAGGACTAAAATAGACTAAAAGATATATGAAAGAATATAAGAGAGAAAATTATTCATTATATACAATAAGATACTATGTGTCATTTTAAACAGAAATGTATTGTTTATTTTAAAACATAACAGAATTATGTTCTTAACATTTTCAATTAGCGTTTTTCTTAACGTAATATTATATTTAAAAGTTTTATTATGTAGTAAAACAATTAAAACTAAAGAAATAAGAAAATATATAGTTTTTATTTAAATGCTGAGATTTAAATTTAACAGTTTTTAACATCAATCTGACACGACGAGGCCTGTACTTTATATCGTTCAGTTGATAAGCACATCAACTGATCACGTTCGTATATAGTTAATTAAAATTTTGATGTGACATTAAATAATATCACAAGAAAAAAGTTTTAGTAAAACATTAAAGTTTACATAAATTACACTCATAAGATTTCAGCGCGTTAAAAACTTTTTTTTAAAACTTTAAATTACAAAAAATCTGCAGCTACTGTTTAATTGTTTTTAAAAAACACACAATCAACTTTTCTTTCACAAACAACCGATACTGTTTTTAATTCTTTCTCAGCTTTTATTTTACAATTAACCATAATAGGCGTATTTTCATTTTCATTAATAAACTGTAATACTAAAACTGCTCGAAGTGGCCTTAACTAATTTTTTGACTATCAAATCATTAATCACAATCTGACTAACATGCAATTCCTTATCAAGAATACAAGTAGCTTTTTTTCGTATGATTGCTTTTATTTCTTATATTAATACAGATAATTGTTTTTGCTTATAAACACTAGCTAATGAATATTTAATGCTTTCAATACCATTTTCTGAAACTAATATTAAAGTCCAAGCCAAATTTAAATATTCTGAATCTGAAAAAAATAAATAAAATTTTGCAATTTATTTTATCAATTTCTGATTCATAAGAAAAAATTTTAAGTTTTTAAAATAAACATACAAATGTAAAAAAGAAACGATAAAAAATAAAAACTACATGTTGCCTTTCATTTAGTTAATTTCTCGCGCTTAGTGCGCGACATATGCCAAACTCTCAATAAAAACGAATGGTTTTTTAAAATTAAACTAGAACGCTGAAGATTTCAAATTTAGTAGTTATTAATCGTTTCTGTTAGACGTTTTAAATGTAATTTATTGGTTGTTTTTAAATTGGATTTTTTTAATATACTTTTGTTTTTTATTTTTTGCTTTACTGTTTATTAAAATATAAATGTCTGGTTTTGGTATATGTCGCGCGCTATGTGCGCCTCAGTTAATATTAATATTTCGTTTTTTTCGTCAATCACCGTCTTTAATGCTATTGGAGAAAGTTGAGTGTTTAATTGTAAAGTTCAGATTAAATTAAAGCTATTCACTTTTTTGTTTGTGATTGATAGTTTTAATAAGTGAAGTTTTGTTTTTTGAGTGATATCGTTTGATTGAAAGCTTTTTATTTTTTTTGTTCTATTTAAAGTAATTGGTTATAATTGGGGCAACCAAAAAAAGGCATTTGTTTTTATTTTTATGGCATTTAAAAATTTCTAAAAGGCATTTAAAAACTTTGAAAAAGCATTTAAAAGTTTTTAAAACGACCGTTTCATATTATTCGATAATATGTTTTTTTTTTAAAGATAGTTTAATATAGTAAAGTTATTATTTATATCATTCGAAAACGTCAAATAAACTAAATTATAGAATAATATGCCCTTTATTATAATTTTTCTTTTGGTTTATTGATAGAATAATTTGTTTTTATTGTTTTTTTTTTGCATAACTCAGTATTATCAAAATTTAAAGAGCAAAATAACTCGCATTTTTTAAACTGAAAAACAACTAAATTCGTTTATACACACTTATATATAAAGGATCAGTCATTGATCTGATACTTCGTTCGTAAAGAAACATTAGAAAAACACAGTTTTTATAACAATTTTTATTTATTTATGGATACTTGCACAAAACCTACTTTAAAAACAAACCCATCTGTATGTTTTTATGCTACTATAATTAAAAGTTCGAAAACGTACTATTTTAATTAAAAGGATTTTTATTTTATTAAAGAAAAGAGGGTTTTATAATATTTTATTAAAAAAAGGTATTTATGGCATTTAAACTGAAAAAAGGCATTTATAGCACTTAAATTAAAAAAAAGGCATTTATGGCATTTATAGCATTTAAAGGCATTTTGGTTTTCCTAATAATAACAGAATTAGAACAGAAACACTAGAAGTAATTAATCTAGTTCTTATTGCAAATGAATTTAATCCAAGTTTTTCTCGTCGCAGTAAGGCATTGTCGAGTTATTACTGAGAAGGGACTTTTGAAATTGTCTCGATTCATATCGTTTATGCTACTGTTGAGTGTCACGAACCAAGGGATGAAAACTCTCCTTTTTCTATACACAAATCGTTAATTAAAGAACTTTGATCGTAGTCTCTAATCCCTTTTCTTTCCCAAAAATCTTGTCTTTTTAAAATTTACATTTTTTTATAAACTATTCTACTTTGTTTTTATTTAATATATTTTTTTCTATTATTTTTTGCATTTAATAAATAACCATGTAATAAATTACTATGTTTTTATTAAGTAAAAAACTTTTTTTTTAACGAAATATTAATATGTCTGCATTTAATAAATGATTAAGAATAATATGGGAATTTTTTTTGGATCTATTTCATAATTGATGCAATCAATTTCATAATGTTGCAATCAATTTTATAAACGTTGAAATCAAATTCATAATTACCAAAACCAATAATAGAACTTTTTAAGTTAAAAAAAATTAAATGTTGATCAAAAAAATTACGAATACGAAACAAAAACGGCTATTCAACAATCACTTATGTCCGATAACACAAACAATAATCCAGAAACTATAGAAATTATCGTTTCTACAACACAAAACAACAGTTTTGATGAAATACTGTTAAACATTTTATCTCCAACACTTCAAGAAACACCTGACACTAACAATAGCTGAAAGTTCAAAAATAAAAATGAAGTACAAAGGAGAGAAATAAACAAATATTCGATCGTTTCGGAAGATAATAAAAGACAAATAATATAAAATCCATTGAAGAAAACTCGGTATCAACAATAGCTCGGATGTATCAGAAGAATTACCAGACTGTTCATTCCGTAGTAAAAAAATATTTACAAACAGAAAATATTCTCTCTGAATCAAAAGGTGGAAACAGGAGGTTTAAACTAATGTCAGAGATAAAGAGAGAATTGCTAGCATGAGTTGATTTGGAGTGCACCAAAACACTAAAATAAATAGTGGAACAAATTAAAGAAAAGTTCGATCTTGTTGTATCAAAAAGCACTGTTGACCAAGCACTAAGTGAATTTCACTACACATTAAAAAGTGTAACGGTAGTACCCGAGCGTAGAAACTGCCAAAGTACTATTGACACAAGAATTAGAGATGCAACATAATTCAGAATATTAAAGATCAACAATGATGATAATAATTTCATTTTTCTTGACGAGGTCGGTTTCGCTGCAGTAACACGCCAAGTCGTGATAAAAGTGGGGCTAGAGAGCT
>SBJP01000141.1:0-25438 GCA_014805705.1 Cucumispora dikerogammari | reverse complement strand
GGCACCAGATTCTCCTGTTATTAAAATCGAATGATCTTCTCTATTGTTTAGCAATTGAGAATATGCAGCGCTTGTTACTCTAAATATATGAGGTGGTATTTCCTCATCAAATCCCGTGCTGTCAGAACCACCTGTTAAACGCGCATAATAATCCATAATCGTTCGATTATAAATGTCTAATTTTTTGTAAGGGTTTAGAATAACTAAAGAGCTGCCAAAATTTGTAAACATTTTTTTTTCGAAAAATCTTTTTTTTAATATATTAATTACAGATGGTTCATTTAAATGAGCTAAGTGTTCTAAGTTTGCAGACATGTCAAAATCTTCAGAATTTACAGGATATGTTTCAGATTTACATACAGTAATTTTTCCCTTATCTGTATCTAAATAAAGATATGTTTTGCCAACGGTTATTATCTCTCCTTTAATGTATTGATTGTCTTTTAATATCCAGACCTTTGTGTTTGTTTTTCTCTCTTGTGTTGATTTACTACTCATGGTTTTTTTATATTTTTGTTTCCATTTTTTCACAGTTTTTTTAAATTTATTTGTTGCTCATTTCTAATGAAGTAAGACAGCAAGTCAGAAGGTAGTTTATTTATTAAGAAGTAAACCACATAATCTTCCCTGACTCGCCATTGTCCGGAAAACGAATATCTTATAATTTTCTATTTGTTTATTAGCATAAATCGATTAAAAAAGTGAAAAAAAAGCCACCTATCAACACGCGTTCTGTATAAATATACGATCGCGCGCTTAAACTTATTACTAAGCATATCGGCTAAAAACAAACAAATCAAACAGCTCTTAATACTATTAAACGCAAGATAGATCGATGGAATAAATTTAACATACTAGTACGAGACCCCCTTTTTAAGCAAACTATAAGAGAACGGCCCCTTAAACTAAGATATTTAAACAGGGGATCACAAGAAAAAAAGTGAACACTCGAAATTATATCTAAAGCATAAAAAAGAAATTGCAGATCAAAAAGGCAGTGTGACGAACTTGTTTTTTTGACGTATTTGTTCAACTACATTGATAGATAACCGACAGCGATAAGCACTTAAAGATCTTACGTGGCGCCGAGGAGAATATATAAAAAACTTTTCACATGTATAAACTCGATAGCTTTGTTTTATTTTTCAGCTTTTTTATTGCTTATTTTAGAAAAATAAAGAGCATTTTTCAAAAAACTCCTTGATTTTGTGAAAACAAATCAAAAAGTTCGTTTTGTGCTCGCAAGAAAATACAATAAGTTCCGAAAAAAAAAACATAATTGTTCCCTAACGTAACACTTGGATAAAAGCAATTATGACTATGACAAAAAGAATCTTTGAAAGCCAAGCTTAAGTAGTTTTCTCTTTTGTTTTTTCTTGAGAACTATGATTTATTGTTTAAAAACCTCGTTGGTGATTTCTCATACTTATATCTTTTATATTCACATGTGATTATCTATAAATGTTCGAATCGGTAGCTTGCCGATTTTTTTAATTTAACTTTTTATTTATTTTCGGAAGCTACTATCGGCTTTTTCATATCTAAACATAAACTATAAACCTGTGGTTTGAAAAAAAATACTGAACTAAATGCATAAGAATTGCAATAGAGAGAAAAAAAAGAAAAATATGATAAAAACTATATCGATTAGAACTTCTTCTTAAATTATAAATACTTTTACTGCCTAAAAATTTTTTTACATTGACATTACCCTGAACACACATCTTTAACAGATTATTTTGTTATAACAGATAATATTTATTAATATCTACATTCTTAAAGTTCAAGAAAAGAATCTTTTCTAGACTATAAACACATAATGCAAACCCTTATCGTTATATAATATTGATAAATTACATATGGGGTTGAAAATCAATAGTTTAATTGATACTGCTGTATTTAACAACAGCGAGTTAGTTACGTTTCACACTCTCATAAACTATATTTAAATTTTAAATTCGATTTACATCACTCAAATGGTTTCACCTTACACTCTATAATTTAATTAAGTAAAAAAAATAAAATTTTATATACAAAACACTCTTGATTTCGTGTTTAAACAACATATACACACGTATTATTTACGATAGTCACTAAAAAACAAATAAAAAAGAAACTAACGTGCGAATTTAATAAAAAAGATATATTTTGAGAAGATAACCAAAAATGTGAATACAGGGTTTTTGAGCCTTTCGGCGCAACAGTAACTAAAAAAAACCAAATTTTGTTTATTTGAGCGCTCGACAAAAGATTTTTCGTTGATATTTATCAAAATATTTTATACTTAAACGAGTTATTATAGACTTTTAGTTAATTAAATTATGTTGGGTAAAGTGAAATTCAGAAATATCTTTTAATTTTTAGATCTTTGCCGCATATTGATGCTTGCGTTGAGAAAAAAACACACTGTATATATCATTAATACTTCAAAATTTAGGTTTATATTCCTGTAAACTTTTGTGGTTCAGTATACAAGATCTATCACATATTAAACCGTCTCTATAACGTTTATCATCGACCTTTCAGTTTTTTTATCTTGAAATTTTATAATACATGTTGTCGCAATATTTTACATAATTTTAAAAATAACGGCGCGTAGAAGGTATGCGTTTATAAAACATTATAGTGTATTTTTTTTCAAATATTTTAAGGAAAAAAGCTGTTTTTAAAAAACGGGCTGTTTGATATTACGACATACAAATACTTCTCGCTTAAGTCAAGCATAGATATGAATAATCTGTTTTGTGGTTTTGACTTCTCGGTTTAATATTTCCAAAGCTTATATAATCTTGGCTCATCAACAGCTCTAAAGAACTGTATATAATATTTTAAATATATTAAAAGACAACGATAATATGTTTTTATCTTCGTAAAGAACGTAGGTTGGTTAACGTGTCGTTATTCGTTTCTCAGAAAACCCCTATTTCTAGTAGAAATAAAAACACATGACATTATTAGACAAAATACTATACTTACAGTCCGTTAAGATAAAACAAATAATAAATATTTATTGAGAGAAAAAACAACCCCATACGTTTTTATTACTGTCGGAGTGTCTCATCAGCCTTGACAAGTCTAGTGGATCTTATATTTCTAATAAGAGCTTTTTACATATTTTATTATACATTTTTCTTGACTTTTATAAACATGTTTACTTACCTGAAATGAAAAACCTCAGGCATCGGGGATTGGAGTAACAGATAGAAAGAGTTTACGAATTTGTGACATTTTTTTAACCCAATATAGACTTTATATGTTACTATACATTCTACTTGAAACCACCTGTAGGTTAAAAAGACTATCCTGCAGATACACATATATTGGCAAATACATCGATGAAAAAAAACAATAAAGTTAGTTTCTAAACTTAATCTTTACTTATAATGCAAATTAACTGTTTCCATAAAGAAAAACGTCAACATATTAATAAACTTATCTGTTTGTTCTGTTATGCTACGTCAATGAAAGCACTTTTTTGATGAAAATAGAAATTAAAGCTTTCAAAAAGTATTTCGCTTTGTATAATTCGTTGTAAAGATAACAAATTAAATTAAATCTAGACTATAATATATAACACATGTCTTTCAATTTTATGACAAAAGTTTTTTTAGAACAGTTTCTAAAAAATGTTTTTGTTTATTATTAGAATAAAACGTTTTTCGTAAACTACAAAATAAACATTTTTGAGACAAGTTGTCTGTAATATATTTAAGTGTATCGTATTTTAATCTGTGTATAACTTTAAAATATAAAAAAATTTTTTTTTGTTCATTTTTATTTAATCAGGTTCGTATTTTAATCTTCGTTTTTTTTAATTTAAATAAATACATTCAAAAAAAAGATTTTTATACGCAGGTTTAAAACAGAAAATCTCGTATTTTAATTTGCGTATAATAACTGTGGCGTCATGAGAGTGCTTAAGTAAATAAAAAAACATTATATTGTGTTTTTCTGTCAAAACTTTACTATTTGTCGACTTTTTATCTAAAACTGAAAGAAACAATGTCAAAATGAAATAAAAAACAATAAAACTTGAAAAAACTCATTCTAAAAAAATTGATATCATTTAATTACAAGAGCTTTTATGAGCACCGTACTTTAATATAATCACTTATTTTATTTAAAACCTTTTTAATTTAATTAAAACGTCTTCGCTATTTAATATGAGCTTTCACTATTTACTAAAATATTTTCTTTAATCAACAATACACTCACGAGAATTTAGAAGCGCTTATTAAAAGTATTAGATATATTACCTGCATATAAAAAATTGTGTATTCACTAAGCTTTTTTTCAATGTATTTTTAATTAAAGTAAATATATTTTACTGAATAGAGAAAATTTGCGATTAAATACACGTCGAGTTTAAAGAAAAAAACTTTTTAATCTAAAAGGAAATGTTATAAAATATCGCTTCTAACGGCTATCAACCTTATTTTTTTTAATTTAGCGCCGTATACATCATGAACTTGCTGGTGTTTGGTTTTCGATTAGCCTATATTCTGTTACATGTTATTCCCAACTGGTCTAATGGCCCAGAGTTCATCTTTGAAATTATCTCGGACTTACTTCATTGCACAATATCGATTCATTATACTTAATATCTGTTGATTCAAAAATATAAAAGTTTTTTAAAAAATAAGTAAATTTCAATATAAGTAACCATTGAAAGAATTTAATTACAAGTTTTTTGGATATATATTGTCTTGAAGTTTTTTAATATATTTCTTCATATAAAAATAAATGTAAAGTCCTACCACTATAGTTAACAGAACAGTACATCCCATAGACACTGCCACGATACCTTTATAATCTGGAAATAAAGCAAGGCACACCACAAGGCATATCATAATTATGGAAACACAGTATAAAAAACGTATAAAATTGACTATTTTTTTATGCTTCCAATATTCTTCTTCAATATCTACTTTATTTACGATATTGGAATTAACTTTACTGATGTTAGTGTCATATAAGAAATTCAACTCCCCCGAATTTAGATTTTTTTTAAAATACTCTCTGCAGTCTATGTTGTTTATAAAGTCAAGTTCCGTAGCGAAATATGTTGCCTTAAGTTGTATCGAGATCTTTTCTTCTCCAGTTTCATTTTCCTTTTCGGTTATATATACCGCATTATTTTCTGTTAATGGTTTTAAGTATCGATTTTTACCGGTTAGCGCATAAAAAAGTACATTTTGATTCCGCTTGATTTTAAAATAATCAACGTCTCCGAGTATACAACGCAAATCAATGGGGTTCTTTATCGTGTATTTAGTTACTCTGTTTGTCAGCGGGTTTCTTTTAAATACTATTCTGTTAAAACTGTTCGCCCAATAATATTGATAATATGAAGCTTTTTTTAAACACAGCGGTGTTGATTTTACTCGTGCTATTATAAAGTCATTGTTTTCTTTGAAACATTCTATCATTATATCTTCAAGAGACACGGATGTAAAACAATCAATTGTGTTTGTGTTTATATGTTTCCCTTCAATTTCTATTGACATTTGGACGCGGGGTTCTGTCATGGGATCTTTTAATTTTCTTTTTACGAATACTTTTGTTGCAAGGATACGTATGTCAAGAGGAGTTGTTTTAAAGGGACCAGTTCTTCTTATTTATATTAAAAGTTATTTGAAATAAACACTTCTTTTTTCAAGAATTTTTAATCAAAAAATTTTTTTTTTCATTAACAGTTAATTAATATATTTTGTTTGTCACAAATCCCGAACACTATAATTTACTTAGACTTTCATTTGACGGTTTACATTATGTTATTAAAAACGATCTTTTTTTTTCAATTTGCTGTCGAAAACACAGAGATAATTTAAGTAAAAAAAATATCTAAACAACTAACTATATTGCGATTTAATTGTAATCGTTATGTGGGGAGCCGTTTAGTTTTGTGAGTTTGAAATTTTTTAGTAAAAATTTTATCGACGAAGAAATATGAAAATTTTGTTTATATTTTAAACAGTAAGCGTTAATAAAGAAGTTTTTATATTCTCAACTTTTCAATAAATTTAGTAAAAACACTCAGTTCTGGTGTCTATGCAAGCTACAGTGTAATATAAGAAACGGTTCTTTCAGGTTTAAGCATATGAAGAGTTTTCCACCTCCATGAATTATAATGAAAACGAGTGTGACTGTTTTTCTATAATTATACCTGATATATGGTTTGTAGAATATAAGTCAAACAAGTATAGAGTAGTTATTTTAAAAAAAAAGTTTTGAAAAAAGCACGGACTCTTTGACTACATCACATCTGTTCTATATATTTATTTTTTTAATATACAGTCTGTTTATTTTACTTTTATATGCATTCTTTCTAGACAGCTTTTTATTTTGGTTCAGTCTTTTTTTTTATAATTGCATTTCATAAATCAAAATGCAACGGAATAAACAAATTAAAATTTTGTTATTTATAGATCTCACAATTTCTATGATTTGATTCAGGTTCTAGTTTATACATAAAAAAAACTTGTCGTATTCAACGAATTCAACAAACCTTGCTTTATTATTATTAAAATACAACAGTTTTTAGTTAAAAACATACAGGTTTTAGTTTACAAAAAACGCGAACCTGCCCAAAACACGAAATATAAAAAACGAAGGCTTTGTTTTTTTTAATTTTTTACTGTTTTTTAATCCGCTTAGGGTAACAGTAGGTAACTCTAAACAACAGTTAATTAGAAATTTTTATAAACATTGAAAAATATGTTAATTCGTTTTTAGATCTTTGAAGTAAAAATTTAAAACATTAAGGATTTAGTTTCGTATACCATAATATCATTAATACAAAACAAAGCACTGTGTGTTATTTTTATGTCTGAGTATTGAAACTAGCAAAATATATTCTTTTTGAGTGTTTCATACTGTTTTATCTAAAACTTTCAATCGTTTTTGGAACACTTGCTTCAATTGTCTATAACTTCGCTTGTTATATCTAAATAAAACACGTGCCATAAAATATAGTTGTGTTCTAAAAAAGTAATTGTTTGCCTTTATAGAATAATTACATCTTGAATCGGAAAAAACAAAGGCTTGCCGCAAATCACATACATACAATCAATTATATATCGATATAATAACTATCATATGTTGTTCAGCTATAAAATGTTTATATGCCACAATTAAAATGCTATTTTACACGTTATCTAACTTTTTGAATGTATAAATAAGCTAGTAATTCAATATTTATTTTAACAGAACCCAAAAGACACATATATGTTTATTGACTACTTGAGTCTATATAACTGTACAACAAAGGGTGATAAAACAAATTAAACGGAAAAGTTAACGAACATATATCACAAAAGGTTTCAATAAGTTGAGCCAAAAGCGCTCCTGTTTTTTTTTGAAGAAACTATATACTAAATTCACTATTCAAAACAAATACCGCATAAATCAAGTGTTCGTATAAAAAATACGATTTTATCTAATTTTGTAATAAATAAAGTTGAATAATAAGATGTTGTAATTATTTCTCTGTCAAAAATATTCACGTTTAAGAAGATTACCGTTCCCCATTTGTTTTAATATATCAACCTGTTTAAATAAAAAGAATAAGTTCTCAGGTTTTTAACTCATGATTGCGTCTGTTGGTCGTGAAAATTAAGATTTTTTGAGATCAGAATCTACTTGTATAGCCTCAAGATTGTTTGTAAAGTCTGTCTTGTGTATCGTTTAAAACGACACCACACACTCTTCTCTCGTTTTTAAAAAAGATTTGAACAATCTATATTACTTTTAACAGATACTTATACTATTAAAGTTTGTTAAAAAACGAAACTGATTTGGTAGTAATCAGGGATTGTAGTTCATCTTTAATTTGGTTTACCACAAAATGGCAATTTTTTTGTAAAATCGATAAATTATCGTAAAAAAGAATCTTTTTTTATTATAAAATGCTATAAAACTAAAAAATTTCTGCAGTTATGCAAAAAAAACACATAAGAGCTTAAAAATTCTTTATAAATAGCATAATTTAAATGTTTTTTTAGATATACTACACGCCAATTTTTTTCTATTAATAAACATGTATGTTTTTTTGAAAACATAGAGTTAATCACTTATACGTTAAAAAGGAAGTTATGTTTATAACGAGATTGTATTCCCGCCATGTCTTTTCAAAAAAATACTAAGTCTATATAACTCTAGGCATTTTCTGGTAAAAAAATTTTAATTTTCCGGTAATTACTGAACAGCAGTTTTTGGTTTTTTTCTGTCAAAAAAGACTTTAGTAGTAGCCTAAATAAACAAGAAACACATGTAGCTGATTTTTACACGCATGTTATTGACAAACCCCTTCTTTTATAATAGTAAAAAACTCTGCTGCAGGAGGTTTAAAACATATATATATTAAAAAAAGAATAATTCTCCGTCGAATTGTTTTTATAGGCGCCGGGTTCTAAATAATTTGTTTTTTTGTTTCCGTTCAAAAAAATTAAAATTTTTTATTATTGAAAAGAGCTTTCTTTATTTTTGATGTTTTTTATTTAACTTACAACTCTTTTATACTTGTATTCAGGTATATTTTTCCTCTATAGAAATTCAAAAAATTTATACGTTTTGCTTTAAAACAGTATATCTCTCAAAAATTATATTAAATCATTTAAAAAAATAAATATGCAATAAAAGAACTGTTTCCTTTCAAAAACTAAACTATGCAGCGTGTTTTCTAAATTTTTTATTTATATTTAAAAGAGGAAATTTTCTTATATTAATTATTAGCAAGAAATATATTTTTTGTCTAAAAAAAGGAAAATAAAAATCATGGATTATATATTTTTTGAATCTCCACAGCAATTAATCTTATTGCCTTTAAACAAAGCAATTTCAGATGCCTCTAACATTTCTGATATCAAAGACGCGATAGACTTTGAAAATAAAATAATATATGTGTTTTCGTCTCTAAATGAGATTGTCAAATATTTTCAGTATACAAATGAATGTAAATTCCCGAGGAAAATTAAAAAATTTATTCAGTCGCAAGAGATTAATTCCATTATTTGTTACAAGAATCTTTTTCCTATTTTCAAGGATCTTCAGGTTGAGACACAGAACGGTAATATAATAATAAAGTATTTAAAGGATGTGCTTGAAACCCCCGACAATCAAACGAAATTAGGAGTAGCACATGCGGTGGCATCAGATAAAATTAGTTCTTCAATTGGTAAAGAAGATTACAATGGGATAAACTTGATCATTATGATAGACCAACTATCTACGGATATTAAATTATATAGCGCAAGGCTAAAAGAAATCTACGGTTGGTACTTCCCAGAGCTAGAACGTCTTTTATCAACCGAGAATTATGTTATATGTGCTTCAAAATTTGGTAAAATAAGATCTAAAACAGCAGAAGAACAGAGAAATTTGAGTGAAAGGTTTGAAATACCTCTCAATCTTATCAAAGAATCAATAGGTTCTGAGTTATCTGATTTTGATTGGGTTGCACTTCATAACTTTTCGAAACTGATTTTTAAGAAGATTAGAAATCGCAACAAAATGATAATTTTATTAGAGGAAAAAATGAAAAGCATTTCTCCCAATTTGAATGAGTTGATTGGTTCTGAAGATGCTGCACGTTTTATATTGATGGCAGGTTCGCTTCAGAACCTTGCAAAAATGAGTGCATCCACCGTTCAGATGCTTGGAGCGGAAAAGGCTCTTTTTAGGTCTTTAAAAGGTAAAACTGCAACGCCTAAATATGGCAAGATATACAATACCGAAATCATCAGATCAACAAAACCCAAGTTCAAGGGAAGAATGAGTCGCGCTTTAGCCACTAAGATTTCTATTTTAGCTCGTATTGATTGTTTTAGTGATATAAAGACTAAAGAATATGGTATAGCAATCAAAAAATTATGTCTTCAAATAAAAGAATGTTACGACAACGATGAAAAGCCAAAAACGACAGATTGTGTTTTAAGTGAGGTGTATTCACATATTTCAAAAGAAAGAGTATGATTTAATAAAGGTATTATTTTTTATTCAAAAAATTTTTTTAATTTATTGTGTCTTTTTTGGTCTTATAATTTTTCACACGAGAACTGATACCTTCACACTGGTATTTTTTATTATATACAGCAGAATTCAAAGCTATTTCTCTCTTTTTAAGAAAGGAAATACGTATAATTGAAATGTTTTTGATAGAAGAAACCTTATTATTTAGAAAGAAAAAATATAAAAAGACTATTTTTTTTCGTTGTTTTTTTAAAAACACGATTGTATTATCTTTTCAACTTGAAAAAAATTTTATAATACTTGAAAACATTAGCACTAAAAACATTGACTCTAATTTATTACACTTAACAATAACGTTTTATAAAACGTGAAGTGAATATATATTTTAATAACTTTATCGACTCTAACACTTTCTCACAACCGAACTCCGCTTCTAACACTGAGAATTTTTCGCTTTCAATTGTCAAAATTAGCACATTACGCTTGTTTTTGTTTAACTATTTTTTTACAATAATTGTAAGCTCTCTTTTTGTAATCGAGTTTTTCTTTCCAATATTCATATCCCAAACTCATGAAAACTAAACCTTTTCAAAATTATCGGCTTTTAAATTAAAAATATTCTCGATTCAAAACATCATTTTTTAGAATTTACATCATTTATTTACAAAATTTTTATTTATTCATATCGAGTGATTAGTAGATAGTTGTGAGTTTGGATTATAGTAATAAAACCTGCCAAGCCTGTGATCTAAAAAACCATACAGAGCATATTTTTTTTCTATTGGACTCGTTTTATTCTATTTTCATAAATCGTAGAAAGACTTTCTATTAACCCCTTGTTGTTGTTTTTGTAAATCTTTTTTTCATTTAAAATTGTATTTTTTAAGCGCAAGAGGGGTATTTGACACGCAAACAAATAGAGTATCTCAAAAAAACCTTTTTAATATTTACACACATGCTTCAGTAACTCGTTTTTTTATAACTGTAGCGCTTTTTTGTCTTTTTTCTTTAATTTTCAATATATAAGAACGTGTTGAGATATTTAAGTAAACCTTTGATTCATCGGCACTAAAAATATTCTTGTTATCGTTCATTTTTCTGTTTTCTAAAAAAATTTTTACCTCTGATTTCGTTGATTTTCCGATTTATTTCGTGAATTATAGCACTGCGTAGGTCGTTATTTTGTTAATACAACTTTTTATAAAGTAATTTGTAATGTAAATTGACGAAAAGCTTTCGTTTTTATTTTTAGTTCGTTATATCGTCGTTTTAATGCCTGTTAAAGGTTTTTGCAAAATGTTTTTTCTTCGTTTTCACAGTTTTATCATCCTTTACCCATAAAGCTCATCGTATTTATCATGTTATTGTACTTTAATCTTCATATCAGCCTTTCTGATTCAGAAAAAAACAAATGTATTGTGTTTTTAGATTGTTCTAACTTGAGAAATCTTGATGATGTTGATACTGCCTTTTTTTAATGCCCCTTTTTATATTTTATATTTCTATTTGTCGTTTTTTTATGTTAATTGCCTCTTGGTTGCAAGTTAGGGTTACCAATATACCTTTCTTTAAGTGATTATATTTAGATACACACTAAAACATCGAAACTTCGTAGTATAGCTGTCGATAATGATATTTTCTAAAGAAAAAGTTTTACATTTGAAAATACGAAAGTAAATAAGATAATTGTTTTTAATTGATTGACAAAAAAACATATATAAGAGTAAAAAATTAAACATTTACATAAGATTTTAATTATTTTAGACAAGGGTTACATTTTTTTCACAGTTCTTTATTTGAACTAAATATTACAAAATGTGGGTTTTCTTTAAGAATTTATAAGCATCGGAAATTAACTTTCATAAAAATACCCTGTATTTCTATATTATTTGATATACGTATTATCGACTGGCATCGTTAGTGCAGGTCCTTTATTCAATTCTATAGATGAAACCATATCGATCTCTATAAAATAAATAATTTGGTTGCTGGTTTTAAAATAACGACAGTGTAGTTGAAAAAGTACGCATGTTTTGATCTCGGTGTCATAAAACAAATCATGTAACACCGATTCTGAAATTAGATAACGCGGTTAAAAAAACATATAGTCAGCTTATGTTAGCTTTGTAGTTATGTTTTTTAAGTTGTTGATTCCTTCTGTTTTTATTCAGGGGTGTGTTTATCTTAAGAATTTTTAATATTTTTAGGGGCTCTAACTTGGAAGCTTACTGCATTTGAGTATTTTAGAACAAAAAAAAAAGCTAAACATTTAAATTCTATTATATACTTAAATGAAAAACCCGAGCGCACAGACACGCACGCTTCACTACAAATATTAAAACACTGCCACATCCAGTATCTCTTTTCAATCTTTAATTTTGTGATATTATAAGGGCTTTATGAGTCAGAAAAATATTATCTCTATTTCCAGGTATTTTTTAAGATAACAAAAAAAATAGAACCTGTTTTTGCTTTATTATAAAAGCTAGATTATATATATGCACGATTAATAAAAAGAGCTAGAATTAAACTTGCATATATATAAAATCTAATGCTAAAATCGCAGATATATAAATTTTATAACTTATTAAAAAATATATTGGCTATAAAAATAAACCTTTCGTTTTTTAATTTTAACTAACGTTATAATATATTTATAAATAGTGTTACTTCTTATATTTATTTGGTCTACTATTTTATATATCTGTTAATTACGTTTTTAGTATTAACTTTTATAATAAAAATTTTTTTTTGTAAATTTTATATTTACGATTTTCAAATATTGAATTCACATTTTGTTTTTTAATTAATGAGAATTAGAAAAACGTCGTCAAAAAAGTTTGCTGAAAAACGTCTTATTAAATATTATAAATAAAAACGCTGTTTAATTTTTAAAAACACTAGATTTAATTTTTCTAATGCGTTGCGAAAGACTATTTTTTGAGTTTTTTCTAGAAAAGATGACACAAAAGCAGTCCATTAATCTCAGCTTAGTTGGTATTAAACACTTTGCTATCCGATGTTTTTTATTATATTAGTTGGGTTAAGATATTTATAGTGAAGCTTTGTTTTGACAAAAGATTAATTTGTTTAAAACACTTTTTGTAAGATATTAATATTAGAAAACATGTGTTTTTTAACAGTAAACGCTAAAACACAAAGAATAATACATAAAAAAACAAAAAAAAAGCCGTGACAAGATTTTTATTATTTTTATATTATAAAATATATTTAATATATCAAAATATTTACTGTGGAAAAACGATTGAATCTTATATTTCTCAACAGAGCTCAATAAATTAAATTTTTTTATAAACTAATTTTTAATTAAGCAAGAAAAAAATACAAAAATGTGCTTTTATCAGAGCATGGGAGACACAAAGGCAAACGTAAACATAAATGAAAATAAAATGAGTTCGTCTGAAGAGGAAGAAAGTACGCTTCGCTTGTTCAAGGTTTTCACTATGAGCAATGTAATAGCTAGCTTCAATGAAATGCCAAATTTACAAGTTAAAAATTTTAAACAAAGTGATTCGGATGCTCAATCAATTGCTTCAGATACCCAAAGATGTTTTCATTTCATAGCTGAAAAAGAAAAAACTGGCTATCAAGAAATTTTAAAAAACATTCTATTAAAAATACGAGTTCCTTATTTTCAAGGAATGGCAGATATAGCTGCGTATATAGTTTATTTTATTTTAACGACAGAGTCTACAGAGAGTGTAACTGTTTCAGATTTAAATCCATCTGCTTCAAAAATGGATAAAATAACCAAAACGGTTGAAAAAATACTTCAAAAAAAAGTCATTCCCTTAGTTGAAAATGATTTTAAAAAATATAAAAAGATAAATTCGATTTTTATTAAAATGTTACAGAAACGGAATATTAATATGACAGAGGAAAAAAGTATGTCTTATCTTTCAAATATCTTAACATTTTTTACTAGAGACTGCTCTTCTTTAAATGACACGTATTTTATTTTGGCTGTTATTCTAAGTTGTCCTTCAAATATACCTTTTTTGATTTTGATAAAACACTTTAAACTTATAGAAAACAAAAAGCCGTTGAGTGTCTTAGAGGATAAAGATTTTCTTAAGGATTTAATTACATTAGAAGATGAATATCTTGAATTTCAGGCGGAAGAAGATAAAATAAAAAATAAAAACGCAACTTCTTTGTTTGTATTGGGTGGAGGTTTGGTTGTCGCGGCCGTTGCAGTTGGAATGTTTTTTTTAAATAAAAAAAAATAAGTTCTTTTCTTTCTGTTCTTGTAAAAATAAACACAAATATCATGAAAAAAACGACTTTACTCATAATTATATTTATTCATAATTATATTTATTCATAATTGCTTTTAGTGAACTCGCTTTGTAAAGTAGTTCGTTTGAAACCTCCCCTGTCATCTTTGCTATACAGAAGTTAAGCGTTAATTCAATTAAAGAAATATCTAAAATATTCTTGATATTTTCCTCATTCATTATTCCATTTAGATCTTTTTGTTCAAGTGAGGCAAATAAAAGCTCAAGTTCGGTTATTTCTTCCTGGAGTTCTTCTAATATCGACATGCGCATTTTTAATGCTTTAAAAAAGTTTTATGTTTTTTTTAGAAAGATCGTATTTCTATGTATTTTAATTCAATTAGTTAAGTATGTTTGTGTGTGTTAATGATACACAGAAGTAGTGCATTTATATGGCTGAGGGAAAGAGATAATATAGTTGGACTGTAATATTAAATCGAAGTGTATATCTTTTTTAACTGTTTTTCTAAACCAAAAAAATATTATATAAAAACAACAAACTAGAAAACTCAATACAAAAGAGTGATACTTATAAAAAAGCGAACTTTCAAGTCATATTTGATAAAATAACTGAAGACCCCCGAAGGGTTTCCTTTATAAAGCAATCAAAAAACATCAAAAAAGAATAGTTTTAGCCTCAATAGAAATGAGAAAAATAAACATCAGACCATACCAAAGCCCAACAAAACATAAAATATTTAAAAATGCAAGAAAACTGACAAAGTTTTTTTTTTGTGGAACATGAGGTATGACTATGTGATAGAGTTACATTTCATATTTTTATTCTTACGTAATCATAAAAAGCTTTGTTGTATGCAAATCTCTAATCAAACGAATATATGAAACATATTACACAGAAGAATTTGGTTTTTTCGTCTAAAACTCGTAAAACAAAACTAATTGCTTTTACCTTTGATCACCCTGTGCGTTTGGAAAAAAACAATATATTTCAATTTACATTTGTTTTTATTCTTTCAAGCCTATAATTTTGTTTTATGTGTATTAGCAAGTAGCAATGTAGTTTTGTATACATAATATATTAGAAAAATATTCGACAGTGTATAAGCTTTTCTTTGTGTGGCGTAGCGATAATGTTAAATTGAAAACCATACATATCCTTTTGTCAAACATCAGCAAAATTATTATTGAATACAAATAGTTAATTATAAATTGAAAAACATACATAATCCTTTTGTCAAACATCAGCAAAATTATTATTGAATACAAAAAATTAATTATAAATTGAAAAACTAAAATGTAATAGAAAAAGAGAAAATCTGAACATAGTTTCTCGTAAATTCGAAACTTCATCTAAACTTTAGAAAATTATAGTCGATCAAAAGTAATTATGGTGTTTTATTAAAAAAAAATCGAGTCTTAAACAAAAAACAAGTAATTTGATTTAATCGAGCATTATATACGATAAGAATAAGACCCTTATACTTATACACATCTCTTTTTTTGAAAATTAAATAAAAAGTTTTAATAAAAAGAGAAAGCAACTACAAACTGTTTACCAGAACATTAGAAAAAAAGTTCGTGTATATTTATTTATAATTGCGTCGTAAACAGTTAAAAAAAAGCAATTACAAACTGTTTACCAGAGCATTAGAAAAAAAGTTCGAGTATATTTATTTATAATTGCGTCGTAAACAGTTAAAAAAAACTAATTCGATTACTTTTTTTTTGAACTAACCAACGTTGAGTAATTATTATATATCTTATAGGGAATGGAACTTGTATATATTTGAACAGCAATTCAGGTTTTAAAAAGTTAATAGAACCTTATTTTTTTCTGTTTTAAACAGTGGTGCTATTTTTGAACAGTGTATTATTCAGTTGTATAATGAGCGGATTTCTAAGCAAGAAAGATTTAAACAATTTATTATTTTTTTAGAAAACATTGTTATTATAACGTCATTAAGAGAAGTATAAATCACCAGAAAATCGATAATACTATTGTACAAATATATAAATTTTTCATAAATAATATATTATCATTAAACAAATAAGTTAGTCTGTCAAAAAATCGTTATTGTAATTACATTTGTGCGTGTAATGCATAAGGCGAATCATAATGACCATTAATGTTTATAAAAACTTGAGATGTTAACTCACTTGAGGGGGTTAGTGATTTTAAAATTTGAAAAAACTATCGTGAAAAAACACTTTTGTGAAACATTATAAATCATATATGTTTGACAAGAGTTTCTGAAAACAGACTTTGTTTTTTTTCTATAAACAATATTTCTTGTTTTTGTTTCATTATGTTTTTTATTTTCGTTTTGATTGTTTATAAAAGCGCATTTACTTCTTTATGTTTTTTTAGTAAATGATTATATACACGAACGTGAGGTTTATACAAGATATTAAAAAATATAAAAAAATTGGTCAACACTGCTAATCTACTTAATTATCGTATGTTTAAAGCTGTTTTCTGTTTTTGTACGTGTTTCGCGGCAATTTAAACATGAATACTCATTTTATACCCCTAATTTTTTTACTAAAAAACCTATATCAGGGTCCAACGTTTATTTGTTTATAATGTATTGCATTTGAAATCCTTGTAGATTCTATTTATTAGAATCATTTCCGATCAAAATATTAAGTTTCTTTATTCAAAACGGTTTTTTCAATTAAAATTTATTCATTGCAAAAAAAGTATCAGCAGATATAAGAGAAAAATTTTGATGTAAATAACGGCTACTATAGTCTAAAATACACTGTGACAATATACAACTGCAGTGTTACTACATAAAAAAACGATTCAACGTGAGTAGATGAAGCGGGAGCACTTTCAAACATCAAAAGTGAAACGAGAGTAAAAAAATATTTAAATTTCATAAAAAAGCAATCAAGAATTATATTACATCAATTAACTCAAAACAGCTTAAAAGGTATTTGTGAAATTTTATTAAGCTATCTTAATATTGTTGACAGGCTCGAATCAATCGATAAAATTATTGCGTATTTTTATTTCTTGTTAAAAAGATCCAACATTAACTTTAAAAAAAAATGATACACACTTATACACTTTTCCCACTATATTTTAATTAAGTAAAAAAAAATTACGAAAAAAGTATCAAAAAACAATCAATGTTTTTTTTATTTAACAACTAATGTTTAAACTCTTATTTTATTTGACACTGTTGCGCTGTTAAGCGAAAACCCTTCGTCTAAACACTTTTTGTTTTTTTCAACCGAATATCTTTTTAAAAAAAATATTCGTTCAATTTGGCTCGCTTTCAGAACCATAAACAATATTGACACGTGTGTTAACATTCGTTTTATAGAAAGAAAATAAAAAATAGTTTTATAATCTCAATGTTTTTGCTTAATTAACTTATAGTGTGTTTTTGTTTGTCAAAATTATAGAGAAGAAAAAATGTAATAGTATCAATGTTTCTTCTATCGCTGAACAGAAATATTATTAGACAATAAACATTTATTTCTTGATCACTCTCGTGGACAGTAAACATTTGTTTTTTTAGACGCGGTAAATTTAATGTTTTAATGCGGGCGATGTGAGGGAAGTCTCTGGCGTAAAATGTGCCCGCGCAGAATGTTTCATAACATAGAACAAAAAACATCAACTTCTGTTGTTTAATGTCTCGCATAGGCCCATTCGAGTATAAAAAGCAATCAGTGGCGTATAATACAGAAAAAAAATTTCGTCTGTCTTTGGCGGCCTGTTTAACAGATTTAATATAAGGAGTTCTTAGTAATAGAGTGATGGTCTTAGATAATGACAAGCATCATTACGCGATCGGTTATGTTATAAAATGTCAAGTAATGAAAATATACAGTTTTTTTAAAAGCAGCGTGTTTGAATTTGTGTGTTGTTTTTAAATAGAAAATATTTCTTGTTCATTTTTTATTTAGATGAAAGATATTTTAATTCGTTTATAACTTTTTTTAAATGATTACGTTTAAAATATGTGTTTTTATTGTACGCAGATTAAAACACGAGGCTACTTAAATATAAAATATACAAGGAATATTTTCTATTTAGAAAATCTATGCAAAAAAAAATACAGTCCTTCAAAAAAACTCTCGTTTATTTTAATTTGCGGTATTTTTAAAAAGAAAGAACTAAAATAAAAGTTATTTTTTTATAAGTCGTATTTAAAAAGCAAAATACATATTGAAAAACAACACTGTTATTAAAATATAATGATATTTTTTACTGAAACGATTGATTCAATAACACGTGCCGCATTTTGCTCTATGTCTTTGAATTTTTTTAACTAAATCCCGCCTATTTGTGTTATTATATGCTATTTACTGGCCAACTATACTTTTTTGCTAACAATTTTACTTTATTTGACAATGAAATTCAACCAAAAGATAAAAGGTCTATTTTTTAAAAATAAATATATTTATTGACTAAACACAGAATTTTATTAATCCCCCTTTCGATTTTTTCAAATTAAACAAATGAATTTTTAACTTCATCTCAAACAAAAATCTTGATAATGCTAACGTCAGTTTATTTTCTGAGAACACCCAACAAAAAACCAGTTTTTATAAAAAGACAACCAAGTAGAAGCTCAATAAACTTATAAAGCTAGTAAATACTCAAGGCAAGATCATTAAAGAATTTTGTGATATATTGAACATTAATTATAATACTGTGAAGCCAATTACCAGTGAATTAACTAATACAGACAAGATTAATATTATCAAAAAAAGGGGAAGTAGAAAGAATGTTTTAACAGCCAAAATTAGCAATAAAACCAAAAAAACAATGACATTTAATCACAGTATACTTTGAAAAAAGTCAAAATTAAACTATTTGAATATCATAATAGTGTTCATATATCTATATCGTCGGTGTATATGTGTATAAAAAAATTAAAAATAACTACTAGACTTACACATCAAGAATCAGATAAGGTTAACGAGCCTGATAAAATTTTTCAAATAAAAAACTATTTTTCGTAGTTTAATAATGTTTTTTAATAATTTTTTTTTAGAGATGTGTTTATTGATGAATCAACATTTGATTTACATTAAAGTAGAGCAACAACAAGGTCTGGGAAAGGAACCAAGACACTAGTGTCAAAGTTACACAAGCAAGGGAAAGATCTATAATGTTAATCACAAGTTTATATTTAAAAAATATGTGTTTTTGTAAAATAGTAAATTTTTCTACTGTAAAAACAAGATTTTTTCAGAATGACTAACCGAACTATGTGAAAATTTATTTAATGTAGCTGAAATTGAAAATTATTGTTTAATATTTGATAACGCAAGAATATATATAAAAAAGTGTTAAAAAAATAACAACAATACATAGTTTTTCATATAAGTTTCTATCACTATACTCTTATATGCTAAATCTAATTGAAAAGATCTTTTCCAAAATTAAAAACAATATCAGATTAAAATTAAATGAAATAGGTTTATTGTCAAATATGATTATATAGATGATATTAAATATTTCTAAAACAGCTTCTTCTATTTATTTTAGACGTGTTCTTAGGATCATTACTAATTGTGCTGCTGAAATTCCTTATATTCCCAATAGATATAATTTTATTTACTTTTTTGAATTTTATCTCCTGAATGAAAATATTTGTCAAAAAAGTGAATTTCATTGGCAAAAAGATAAACTTCGTTGCCAAAAAAGTAAATTACATTTACAGGAGAATGAAACTGACCGAAAAATATTATAATATCACAGTAATAGTAGTTCAATAAAACATTTAAAATTTAATGATAAAAAATTAAAATATCATAACGAAAAAACATCCTTTTTCTATATTTTTTCGTTTTAATAAACACAAATACATTATAATGTCGATATTGTTCTTCAGTGTACTTTTTTAATATGTGTTATATTAAATATACTTTCCATTTTATTTCTTCTTTTTTAAAAACAACGCAAATTAAAATAAATGAGTGTTTTTTTTTGAAAATCTCTATTTTTTTGGGTGTATTTTCTAAACAGAAAATGTTTTATGTGTATTTTATATTTAAGTGACTCGTGTTTTAATTTGCGTATAATAAAAACACTGATTTTTAAATATAAACATTTAAAAAAAGTTATAAACAAATTAAAATATGACTCATTTAAATAAAAAATGAACAAGTATTTTTTTTATTTCAAAGATATACGCAAGCTAAAATAGACAACAAATAAAAACACTAGGATCCAAGAATCTCGAATATAGCTTCTTTCATATGTTTTTCGTTTATTAAAACAAAAAATACATATGGCCATGTTTCGAAAAATTAAAAAATATGAAAATATAATAAATATGGCAAACATAATAAAATATGAGAACATAGAGAAAATATTGGATCATAGATCAACATGAAAACACAAAGTAAATATGTTGAAATATAAAAATATGGCGAAAGGATTAAAAAGGCATAAAAAATAGAATAAATAAAAATTAAAAAAACAAAACTTTTGCTCTACACATAACTTCACTAAAAATAATCTTACAAATAGATATGTAAAAAATAATTTTAGAATTTAAAATCATTCAGACACTTTTACGTCATAAATTGTGCGTTTTAGCAGTCATTTTTTTAATATTAAACACATCTTTTTCTGATCATATATCTCTATTTAGTTTAAAAAATACGATCTTTTCAAGATTCATTGAGATTATTCGTTTTCTTTGGTAATCATGTATGAGCTTTGTTTGACTAAACAAGCGCTAACATACATTAAAGAACGTTAAATATATTCCGTCTTTTTATATTCTTTTGTCTTTTTGAGTTTTTTTATTTTTTTAGAATCAATCGGCGAACGTGTCATTTTCTGTTTCAATTTTATATTCCACTTCGCAGTCTGTGTGTCTAAGTATTTTTAGCGGTTTTTTTCTCGTCTGATGTCAACATGTCATCCCTATCTGACTGTAGTTTAACGATACCCAATTTGAATGATGCTTTGTGTAAAAACTGTGCCGAATCAGTCAAATAATAATTTAACGTTGCAAATTTACTAATGGGTGCATCAAAAAGACAGCAAATCTCATATAAAGATAAACTTTCTTGTAAAGATGTATTTACCGAGTCAAAGGTCTTTATTATCTTATTTGATTCACCCATATGTATACCTTTCTAGGTGATTGGCATTGATTTGGCAAGTTTCTTATCGTTAACATCAATAAATTTTTTTAGTTTGAAAAACCAATCTACGATAGAATACCTTCCCATTCACTGTGTTTCGTTATATGTTATAGGCTATAATTTCGTTATGAATCTTAATTTACCTATATTCTTTAAGGAGTCTAATTTCTTCTTTACCGCGCTGATTTTCTTAAGTTCATTTTTATAATTCTCGTTTAAAAAACACTCATCCACAAGATTATATCTATGACTTGCACAATCAACTAACGGAACATTGATAATAAAGGCTTTTTTTAATTTAAGTTACGATTATCTTCTGAGATAAAAGAGATGAAATTTAAATCTTTATTATAAATCTCCAGAACCCGCTTTTTGTTTTTAACGTGGCTTTCTGTAGCCATTTTTTATTCGTAGTTTAAGAATGAAAACGAAAGTAAAATAAAACTCGACATGTCAAAACATAAAACCTACTAATGTAATGTATGCTCAGATCCGATCTCTGATTAAACATAACTCTACATTAATAGGAAGCATTTCTTTTATTTTCAATTCGATCTCTACAACAAGTAAATGACAGTATTTCAACAGTGTTTTTTTCCCTTCGATTTAGTTATTTTAGAAAAAGTTTGTCAAAGCATAGTTCAAAAGGGTAAGTGTTTCTTGTTATAATTAAATCTATTTACCCATATATCGTTTTCACTTTATCGAAATATATAAAATCGTTTTAGGTAATAAGGAAATGTATCTTTTTTTTTGTTCTGATTTTCTAAGCTGAATTTTTTCCATGTATGTGACTAAACAAACTGGTAAACCTCTTCTTGTCACTTTGTTCTCTCGTTCCACAAGATACCTTATATTTATAACACGTTTTTTTTAGTTTTTCGAAGAAAAAAGATACATTGTCAACACTTGAATATTTTTTCTGAGTTTTTTTGCTCATGAGCGATATATTTAGAAAATTTTGATTTGTTTTTCTAGTCCTTTTGATTAGTTCTTTAGTTTTTAAAATAGATTGAACATCAGAAGACAAGCCGTTTCTACGTTTAAAACTTATTAACTGTTTTTTGAAAGTATATACTGTCGTATATAAAGACAAGAAATTTAACTATATGTTAATTTTGATTTCTCAGGAGTTTTCAGTAATCATAAATAATAGATGGGTGTTTGTTTAAAAATATGATCGGATAGTTTTTGTTGATCACTGTGTGTTGATATACATTCTGTAATAAATAAAATAGAATGTTTATGTTATTATTTTAATATTTGTCATCAATGCCATATCTTGTCATGTGTTTCTGATAAAAAGTATATTTGATAGACCTGTAATAAATAGTCGATAATGGGCTGAGTTTTAAGAAAAACAGTCTAAAAATTTAATTTTTTGGCTGTATTGTTGGAGCTTTAAAATGGCTAAAACTCTTGAAGACCTGTTTTGTTTTTCAAAAAATATATTATTTTTTTAAACACTAAAGTTTTTACTTCAAAATTAATCCAAACTACTGACTTAAAGCTAAAGATAATAAAATTTTTGTATGGTTAACTCTTTATTAAAACACAAGCCATGATGTAAAATCCGAATAAAAGAAGTGTGTTATGAACCGGCGAACATAAAAACGAAAAGATTGATTCAAAGATTGGAAATTTATAAAATAAAGTGATTGAGAAAAAACAAGTAAAATTTAGGCGTTGAGTAAAATGTGGACAGTGTGGTAATTGATGAAATATGGAAAAAACATGGAAAAAATGCGTAAATATTTTTCATATATTTTAGTAGAAAAAAATTCAAAAATACCTATGTTCTTATGTTTATAATCATAATAGAAAAGAAAAAATAGTTTTCAGAAACCCCTGTTTTTTAACAACTGAGCTAGACATTTTGAACATAGAAAACTAAATCAAAAAAGTGTAAATTAAAAAACCGACTTATAACTCTAAATTAGAATTATTGCTTAAGAATTCGAGCGTTTAAAATTCAAAAACTAAAGACTGTAAATCAGAATATGAAAAACTGAACTTGAAACTTTAAACTGAAAATTCAAATTTAAATACTTAACACAGGTTTTTGCTTGAATATAAGAGCTCAAAAATTTTAAAAGGTAAATTTGAATTTATAAACAGAAGCTTAAAAAACGATCTTAAAAGATCGTATCAGAAAACCTAAATTTACACCTGCCTCTATAAAGACTTTCTGAATTTTTTTAAAGAGTGGTTTTTTAAAACCTGCATTTCAACTCAAGTATCTTATATTTCTGTTTTTAGATTTAGATCTTTAATTTTAGTTTCTCGTTTTAGTTCTTTAAGTTTATTTTTCCAAGGTCGTTTTTTTAGATTCGTTTTTTCAAAGCGTTAGCTCGTAGACAACATTTCACTTGCTTGAGCTTTTTAATAGCTGGGTCAGCTACAGAACTATGTTATAAAACATACTGTCAATTCTCGGCTTTGATACTGTTTTTAAGTGAAATATAAATGCGCAGTGCATAACGATAAATTTGTAGTTATATAAACAGCGAGAAAGCTGAGTGTTAAACGGTTTATAGATTTAACACATCTTTTGAGCGGATAAAGCTGAATTCGAGAATAGATATATCTGTTTTTTGGAGATTATTAGTTGTTTTTAAAAATGCACATATGTACTTATTGGAGTTAGCGCTTGGCTTCAAGAATGCATTTATTTAGGTTAACGCTTGGTTTCTAGAACGCATATATGCATTTTTTGACAATTTTTTTATCGAATTTAAGAATGCATAAATACATTTATTTTGGGTTAGCGCTTGGTTTCAAAAAAGCATAGACGCATTATTAAAAGTTCAAGAGATAAAGAGATATTTCTGCTAATAAAATCGCATTCTTATCTTTAAAGATACAATATTTCTTTAAAGGCTTACTAAGAAAATTTCTATTATAAAACAAATAAACGAAAATATTTAAGTATAAACAAGCCAAAAATTAAATAAAGTTCAATTTTAATTAACAATTGATAACTGAGTATTTCTTTTTCTTATTAATATTGAGTCATTAGACACAAAGATCGGCGTTTAAATCACTTTAGTCCTTTTTATTAATTGCGGAGCAGGTTCGTTTTAGTCGATTTCGAGTACATCAACGACATTAAAACGTGTATTCGTGTCGTTTTAAAAAAATAAAATAATGAACTATTATATAATACCTTGGTTTTTACTTAATTACTTCGGTTTAATTAAATGATAGTAAAAGTTGTTTATTTTTGATTACAGTGTATTTTGTTTAATTAAAAAAGTGGTGTAAAAAGCTTAATTGAAGTGTAATTGAAAACATTGGGCAAGTACTGACTCTTCTATGTTTGGCGCCACTTCTTTATTCCAATAATTCTAAGAGTAAGAAATTTTGACTAGTTAAAAAACGACGAAAAAAAACGGCATATTTAATATAATAACAAAAATAAAAATTGTTATTTTAATATAAAAATGTGATGTTTAAAAACCTTATTGTAACCTTTCGATGTCATTTTAAAAAGTGTCTTAAGATATTTAAGAGTTATACACAAGCAATCTATATAAATTAAAAAAATTTGATCAAAAATTTTAATAAAATAAAATGAGTTTTAGGCCATGATAAGTCAAACAACACAAGAAAGCAAAACAAATATGAAGGTTTGGATATTAAAAGACAATCAATATATTAAAGCCACGATACTAAATGAGAGCGACGCAGAGTTTTATGTAAACTCTACTAAAGGTGAATTCACTGTATGTAAATCCGAAGCATATCCAGTAAATTCTGAAGATTTCGATCTTTCTCCAAATTTAAGCCAACTGTCTCATTTGAACGAGCCTTCAGTTTTAAATATATTAACAGTAAGATTTTTTAAACAAAAAATATATACAAATTCTGGTATATTTTTAGTCGCTCTAAACCCATATAGAAATTTAGACATTTATAATCGATCAATTATGAAATATTATGCGCGTTTAACAGATTGCTCTGACAACACGGGATACGACGAAGAAATACCACCTCATATATTTAGAGTAACAAGCGCTGCTTATTCTCAATTACTGAACAACAGAGAAGATCATTCGATTTTAATAACAGGAGAATCTGGTGCG